>PVHX01003988.1:0-132437 GCA_004024805.1 Geosciurus inauris
GGGAGGGAGGGACAGGGAGGGAGAGGGAGGAAGGGAGAGGGGGAGGAAGGGGAGAGGGAAAGGGAGGAAGAGAGAGGGAGAGGGAGGAAGAAAGAGGGAGAGGGAGTGAGAGGGAGAGAGGGCAGGAGAGAGAGGGGGAGACAGGAGGGAGGGAGAGGGAGAGAGAGAGATCCACACTTGCCAATTACAAATATATACCCCAAAGCCATGCCCCCGATGCCCCACCTCCTCCAGGCACAACCCACCTGCCTTCAATCATCACTCAATTAATCCCATCAGATGATTAGTTCACTGATTGGGTTAAGGTTCTCATAACCCAATCATTTCTCCTCTAAACCTTCTTGCATTATCTCATACATGAGCTTTTGGGGGACACTTCACATCCCAACCACACCAACCAAGTTCAAAGAATAAAAATGAATGACATGAGTAGCAGAGCTTGACCATTAGTAACCTGCTCTGGACCCCTTCCTATACATTTTTGCACTTGTTCTTGATTGTGTGGGTCCTCTTGACTAGGTAGACAATTGATATTTCTGGAAGAATTCCCCAAATCCTTCAGACTAGTAAAACACCTTTGGTGTCCCTCACTACTGAGTCCTGCTTAATTCCAAATAGCACAGGCTGGGATAGTGGGTAGGGCAGGCAGGGAGTGCCCCAGTTGAGGGCTGCATTTTAGTGTGGCCAGAGTTATGAGTGAGACATGGGTTTCAGTGGCAGCTGGGTCTCTCACTAGCTGCTACCTGACAGCTCCTTAGTTTCCACATATGGATTAACTCATATAATTGAGGTGAGCACAAGGCCTGACCCCATAGCAAGCGCTCAATAAAAGTTTGCTCTTATTGAACTTCAAAAGAAGCAGAAGGCTTTCATCAACTCTGCAGGCATTCATTAGAACAATCAACAGGTGTAGTCCAAGAGTTGCCTTCCCCTTAGGAAGGAAGCAGTTAACAGGCTGAGTCTGTTTTGTTGTTGTTGGGGGTGGGGAGGGGAAGGACTCAAAGCCCCAGAAGGGCTGTACCAGGGAAACGCAGAGGCGGGAAGGCCATGGTTTCAGTTGTTGTGACAGATAGTAAGAAAGTGTTCAACTATGGAGGGGCAGTTTGGAGGCAGAGGTGGAGAGAGCTAGGAGCAACTGTCCTGGGGTGGCCGACTGAGGGACATGGGGAGCTGCTGCTGCTCCTAAACTTCCCAGATACCAAGGGACAAGAAGAGGAGGTCACCTGGCACCTCCTCTCCAAATGTCTCCTCTCCTGAACTCCAACCCAGGGACGGTGAATGGACAGTCCTGGTACTGATGGTGAGAGGAAGAAGAAGTAACCCAGGTTCCCCAGGGGAGGAATGTCAGGGGCCACATAAAGTGACTCTTCTCACTCTCTGACATCTGCATTTTTTGCTGGTAAGGATGACAGATGCCATCTCATCAGTTCATACAGGTGCTTGCATGCACTCTGGGGAAATGAGATGATGAGATGTATCCAAGTAACAGGAGAAAAATTAAGAATTTGACATTTTGAGATCTGAATTGCTTGGAAAGAAATTCATTCCTGGAATGACCAGAAAAGAGAATCTTTGTCCTGCCAGATGGGGGAATTTGAATTAAAAAGAAAATTGCATGCTTTGGTGATATAAGATTGGAGAGTGATTTTTAGAGGAACAAGCATACCCCTTCCAAAAAAGGGTGGTGGTTTGCCTGGTTACCAACTGGCCTGAGCGGCAGAATGAGGCACAAGTCCTTTGGTACCTGCCTGGCAGGTCAACATGAGAGAACAGTAGTTATCTCAAGGCTGGTGTTTGGTTTGGTTGTATGGGGTGGGGTAGGGACAGCTTTCAGCCTGGCTTGACTTTAAACAGCTGCTGTTCCAGCTGCCAGGTGGCATTCTTACTCCTCAATGTGAGCTTGCATATAGTATCTTTTTACCTCTGGTAAACACAGACTATGGCTTTTCCCTTAAGACTCCAACACTATGGGCCAGGAGAGTAACCCAGCAAAAGTCTGTGATGGAAATGGTGGATAAATGGCAGAGGAAGGAGCCTGTACTTAAAGTACTAAGCATCTCCTTCTGTGGTTTGGAAATTTAGAGATAGATAGCGGGTCCTTACTGGCTGCCTCCTGGCTCTGCTACTGGCCTTTCCTTTCATCTAGAACTTTCCTTCTGCATTGTAAAAAAAGACTTTGCATTTGAAAAAAAAATCCACCCTGTAACAGACTAACTTCTTTGGGCCTTAAAGCCTTTTCCAACTTTAAGAATCCTCTATTAATATGTAAATATTTAAAGAAAAAATAACATCTATGGCTTTGACAGCTAATAACTATTAGCTAATAATCTATTTACGTTGACAGCTAATAACTTTATCGTGATCCATCAGCTCCATCACTATCACTTAGGCTAACACTTAGTGAGCCCTTACTACCTACTTTCACGTGTATTTGCTTGTTTGGTTGTCTGTTAATCTAAAGTCAGCTTTATTGAGGTGTAATTTACTTACAGTCAGATTTATGCTTTTGAATGTACAGTTAGTTCACAATGTGAAAAAATTGCAGCAATCACGAAACCAACCCCACAATCAAGGTATAGAACATTTCTGTCTTCCTCAAAGTTCCTTCAGGTCTCCTTCCCTCCACACCTTAGTCCTTGGCAACCATGGACCTATGTTCTGTCTACATATTTCTGGCCCTTATTTTAAAATCCAAATGCCCTTCTCTTCAAAAAAAAAAAAAAAAAAAAACCCAAACTGTCTCCACCTTTTTACTATGTAGTTGATTAACCATTTCCCTCCGGGAGGGAGTGGAGAAACTTTTGGACTTATTTCCAGGTTCTGCAGCTAGCCAAGTGCCTGGAATTTACAAGTCCCTGAATGGAGCCAGGAGCTCAGGAAGAGAAGCTGGGGAGATGGGGAGGAGCTGGTGGTGTGTGGGTGGGGCCATGGTTTACCCAGCACTCATCGCAGCAAGTCCTGAGAGGGACAAGCTGCTGAACACCTTGAACCAGGGCTTCTCTGTTTGCCCACTCCTCCAAAATATAAACTCAGGTCAGAGGCACCCCACCAACTCGGTGCCGAACATCTCCCTGCCTGGGTTTCCCCCTTCCTTGCTCAACGACATCAACTCTGGGGGACTGGTCATGAGGGCGAACAACAAAGGGACTAGAATTATTCTCACAGTTCTGGCTTCAGTTACTGGGTAGGTGATGGTGCCAGTAATAAGGGAGAAAAGAGAGGGAAAATGCTTATTAAGCCTCTACCATATGCATGCAGCTATGCTCTCCACCTCTCCATTATTTCATTTCGTCTTCATAATAATTGAATGAATCTCCGCTCCAGAGACCCAGAAGTCCTGTTCTCCAGCTCCCTCTTGCCTACACTCCTCATGGACCGTCAGACTCCCACTCTGGCATCTTCTTAACTTTCCCTTCCTTTCCTTCTCACTGCTTAGGTCTTAATTCACTCTCATCATCTCTAGTCCTGATGTTTCCAATAGTCTATTAGGATTCTCTCCACCTCCAATCTGGTCTTAATTTATCTTCCTTGTGTCTACCAGTTATTTTCTCAAATGAGAAACTGATGGTATTGGTCTTCTGCTTAAATTTCCTCTATGACTCACTTTTAGCTTCAGGGCAAAATTGCAACTCTGGGCTCCTGGTTAACAAGGTCCTCCATGATCCCTGATGAGATGCAAGCTCCTCTTCTCAGCTCCTCTGTTGTGCCCAGAAAGCCACTGGTAGTCCTGGGTGACCATGCTAATTCATGTTAATGCTCTTCCCCTGCCTCTGAGCTATGCTTTGGGTTGCACAAGTCATTCTTGTTCTAAACAAAGGTCCCGTATGACTTTCTCTGAGGATTCTCTCCAGTTCACTCACTAAAGATATATTCTTGGCCTCTCTGTCCCCTGTTCTTCAAATACTTCCTGACAACCTTTCATCACATCCCCCTGCCAGAGTTTACTGTCTTTGCATTCTGACATCTTGGGCTGTGGAGCTGTCTTTTCCTTGCTTTTCTGCAGTGTAGTCCTTAGTAAAGGGCGAAGTCCCATTTTAAATTCTTATATTTTTATGAAATCACTAACTCAAAGAGTGAAAATTTGAACCTAGAAATTTGGCTGATACTTGTTGCCATGCTATTTCTACTACATAAACTGTAGAGGCACATTTAGGAGGATGGATGATTTTATCTTGAAATGTATCGTGTTTGAGATGCCTGTGGCCACTGAGGTGACTGTGTGTAACAATTGGAAAGGAAGGGATAGAGCTCAGGAGAAGTTTTGGGTTGAATTTTTTAGTAAATATTGGTAGGCTTTAAGTACACCAATATTAAAGGTTTCTGTCCACATCATATTAAAATATTTTGTGTATGATATGTTAAATAATCATATTGCATTAAATTATAGTTGACATTTGACATGATTAAAGATTTTTTCATTCCATATTGCAGTTTTCCTTGCTCTCTCCCTCTTCCTCTCCCTTCCTTCCTTTTTTTTCCTCCCTCCTTTCTTTTTCAAATTTTTCTTTGATTTTTGAAAAGGTGGCTGTGCCTTTAGTACCTATTGGGTAAAACATCCCATGGGTAAGTGACAGTTGAAACCTTGACATCAGAGGAACAAGAGATGACTGGAGATGAGGAAGGATTAAATCTCCCTAAAATTTACATCAGCATTTAACAAGCCACCCCAAATAAATAGATAATGCAAATATAAGATTAGCTAGACTCTTCTGCAAACTCAGCTCCAAGACAATCTCCTAGCTCTTCCTTTCTGGAAATTGTGGAGTCTCCATTGTGTTTGGATAAGTGATATTCATTTGTCCAATGAGAATATGACTGAGAAAACCCTACAGGGTACCAACATTTGAAGTGTCAAGAGGGGAACAAGAGTCCGGGGGAGGGCCCAGGGACAGAGATAGACTATCCAGTAAAGGGCGGACTGTTTCCAGAAAGAGAAGTGTTTCTAGAAAGAGAAAATAGTCTTGTGAAATAGGCAATTCCAGAGCCATTGGTGGGCAGAAGCCAGATTATCTCTATTTGACAAGTGAAAGGAAACCAACAAAGCGGAGCAAATATGAACAATGTTTTAAAGATGTCAGTCTATTAATGGAAGGAAGGAGAGGTGGAGGGCATAGTTGGATGCAGTAGGAGGTTTCTTACGATTTTGATCTGTTCCAGCTGCTATAACAGAATACCATCAACTGTGTGGCTTATAAACAACAGATATTTATTGCTCATAATTCTGGAGTCTGGGAAGTCCAATATCAAGATTGCTGCACACTTGGAGTCTGGTGGGGGTCCACGTCCTGGTTCACTTTTTGCTCTGTCTTCACATGATGGAAGGATCTCTCTGGGGTCTTTTAAATAAGGGCACTGGCCCCATTCGTGAAGGCTGTACCCTAATCACCTCCTTATGGCTCAAACTCCACATGTCATCACATTAATAATTAGGTTTCAACATACAAATTTGAGGGAGGGGGGTGAAATGTTCACTCCATTTCACTTACTTTTGCAGTAATGAAGATACTGAGAAAGGCTGGGGGGCAGGAGCCTATTGAAAGGGTGGATCACTGTCCATCTAGCTGAATCCAATAACTTCCCTTCCATCCCATCACTTCTGTCTACTCAAGGTCACTGGCTTCCACAGTTCTCTTTCTCTCTTGTCTTAACAGGTTGTTTTTCTTTCTGTGAGGTCTTTCCCAGCAGCCTATAAACCCATTCAGATTTCACTCATCTTAAAAAAGAAACAAACATAAAACTTTTTAAAACTCACTTTCCACACTCAAGCCCTTGCCTGTTTCTCCCCTTCCATTCTCAGCAAAGCATCCTGGTAGAAGTTTCTTCATTTCTCATCTCTCATCATCTCCTGAATTAACTCCAGTGAGTGATGGTAGGGAGCAGGGATATTCCTGCCATTCTATTGAAACTTCCCTATAAAGGTCATCCAAGGCTTTCAGAAGGCTAAGTTCAATGTTCAGTGATGAGGCCTTTGATCCATGTGATCTGTCCCTTCTCTTGACATAGTCTCTTCACTTGGATTCTAAGACACCACATTTGCCTAGTTTTTCTACCACTTCTTAGGCCACCATTTCTTCTCTTTTGCTGGTTCCTCCGTGTATACAACCTCTAACAGTGGGATTGTCCCAGAGAGTAGTCCTTGGTCCTCTTTTTGTCTACACTTAACTCCCACGTTGATTTTACCCTAATAGTATGGTTTTATTTTTGTTGGTACCAGGGATTGAACTCAGGGGTACTGGACCACTGAGCCACATCCCCAACCCTATTTTGTGTTTTATGTAGAGACAGGGTCTCACTGAGTTGCTTAGCGCCTCACCGTTGTTGAGGCTGGTTTTGAACTTGCAATTCTCCTGTCTCCGCCTCCCAAAGTGCTGGGATTACAGGCGTGCGCCACCGTGCCCAGCTAATAGCATGGTTTTAAATACTAGCTGAACCCTTTCCCCAGAACTGCAGACTACACATCTGACTGCTATTCAACAGCTCTACTTGACTGTCTAATTAGTCTTCAATACTGAACTTTGGGTGTTCCATTCCTACTCCTGATCCTTCCAAAATCTTCCTCATTCCAGAAAATAGCAACTTCATTCTTCCTGTTGCTCAGGCCCCAAGCCTCAGAGTTATCCTTGACTCCTCTTATTCTCACACCCTGCTTTGATTTCTTAGAAAATATCGTAGCCCCACCTTCAAAATGCCTCCAGAATTGGATCATTTCACACAATATTTCCATTACTAAGTCCTTAACGACCAGGGCTTAGTCCAGGCCACTATCTTTTACCTAGATTTGCTGCCTCAGCCTCCTAACTGGATTCCTTGCTTCCACCCTTACCCTTCTGTCTGTTCACAACACCCAGTCAGGATGTGATTATTAAAGATGTAATTCAGACCATATCATTCCTCTGGTCAAAATTTCTAGTAGTTTCCCATTGTACCCAGATCAAAGCCACTTGCCATGACCTTCAAGACCTCACTGTCTTTTTTCACTGGCCTGCTTGGAACTAGAGCATAAAAATGCTATTACAAGCATGTCACAATGCAGGGCCTTTGCACATATTTCTCCTGCCTGAAATGCACACTCCCTTACCTTCTTTAAGTTTTTGCTTAAATGTCTTCTTTGAAATAAAGCTTTTCTTGAATACCCTGTTTAAAATTTCAACATTCTCCCTTTACCACATAATTCCCTCTTTCCCCGCTTTATCTTTTCCCGTGGGGCAAGGACTTTGGTCTATTTTATTGACTGTAGAATCCCCAGTCAGGACAGTGTTTAGCACTTAAATGAATAAATAAGACTGATAATATTGGAAAACAGAGGGATAACAGGTTAATTAGGGTTCAGAGTGGTCAGAATGTAGGGGGCATGGGCAAAGACAAGTGCTAGAATAGTAAGTTCTTCTTAAATTCTCGTTTGAAGAGGCAGAGCAGACTAGGGATTTCAGAAAGCTCCTGATACCATCATTTGCAGGTTGACTGAAGCAAATCAATACCAGTGTGTCACCTTTCCTACACATTTACATTTTTAAGCCTTTTATCACTAATTGTGATGGGAAGAAATTTTGTCCTCGTGTTAAAGGACTTGCCTGTACTATCAAGAAGTTTGGTGATTTACTTGGAAAGCACAGGAGCCTTCCTAACCTTGAACTCATCTCACTTCTGAGGCAAACCTGTTTTACTCTTGGATTCTATTTTCTTTTTTTTTGTAATATTTTTATAATTTTTCTTTGGTACTGGGGATTGAACCCAGGGGTATTCAACCACTGAGCCACACCCCCAGCCCTATTTTGTGTTTGATGTAGAGACAGGGTCTCACTGAGTTGCTTAGCACCTCACTGTTGCTGAAGCTGGCTTTGAACTCACTATTATCCTGTCTCAGCCTCCCAAAGTGCCGGGATTATAGACATGCACCACTGTATCTGGCTTATTTTTATAATTTTTTATTAGAGCATTATAGTTATACATAGTAGCTGGGTTCATCTCAACATATTTGTCCGGTATGGAATTCAGTTTCAGTTTACATTCCCAGCCTTTCCCCTCTTGGCTCTATACTATCTGAAGCATCAAACAAGTATTATTATTATTGTCTTTCCTGGTTGTGAGGATATTCTAAGACTGCTACTACTGCGTTTTCTTCCATCCCTTAGGCCCCAGACTCCTCATCTCCGAAGCATCCAGGGCCAATTAAATAACTTCACAAGGATAAGTGCAGGGTCAGAGGTGGGCAAAGGTGGGAGGAGAGAAGACCAGGAAGAGAGCCAGATACCTAGGTGAGTGGGCAGGAACACAGAAGTTTGTCTGTGTTTGGAGTACTGCAGATTCCATGGTGAAAGGGCTCACCTGCATGTTGAATGTCGATCCTGGATTCTGGAAGACACAAAATAGTAGGAGGATGAAAATAAAAATTGGTGTGATTTTTTAAAAAAACATTTGTGGAAGCACTACACCTGATTCATGGTACTCTTGTTAATATATTGTGATTTAATTATTTATTTGAATTTCTCCATTTCCACAGATTAGACTGAAAACTCCTCAAGGTCAAGGACTTTATCTTCTTATAAAGATCAATGACTTATCTTTTTCTTACCATACCCAAGGGCTGTCACATTAAATTTATTAAACAAGGGAACAAATGGTTCATAGTAATTTATATTATTTACCAATTATGCCAATTATTTGCTAATTCTGTGTATCAGTAATTATGTAAATTATTAGATATTGAAAACTCTGGTGTGCTCTTTCCTTATGGTCAACATGAATTTTGTAACTGATAGTATTTCTTTTTCTGCTTTGATTTCTAGAAGACTCAGAGCCAATTTGTGAAAAAAATTCAGGCAACTATGTAGGTCCCTATCATTTCCACATGTATACCAATTATACACACACACACACACACACACACACAGAGTATAAGAATATACTTATGTTTATGAGTTTTTATAAGACTATACAGAATATTTACAAATAAATACATACTGATATATCATTTCAAATCCTTTTTGGATCAGGGTTTATACAAATGTACTAATCTTTAAAATGCTATTTGTTAGGTGAATTTTTGTTCTAAGTTTTATCTAAGTGTAACCATGAATCTCTATAGAAAATTAATGCATATGAAAGTTGGTTTCATCATTCTTCATTTACTTGAGTCTACGTACTTTGTACCTGAAAAAAAGGAGGGATATTTATAGGAAATCAAAGAGAGATCTGGTTCTTCCATGGATGAGGTGAATTCATGAATTTCTAGAAGTTTTTGGATTTCCTCCCAAATTCATCAATAGATTATTGGTGGTTAGCAGGTTTCTGTGGTGAATCACCTGTTTTGTCACTTAAAGCAGAACATTTGAACCACACCATTCTTCATTTTGTTTGAATATAAGGGTGACAAATAAGGATAATCTAGATATGAGAAATAATGGTGATAAAATAATACAGGAGACACTAATAGGTACTCAGGCTGAGTTTTAAGAGAATTAAAATAACACTACAAAAAAAGCTTACATTGTTGATGTGCCATCCCAAAAGTCTATAATAAGGACTTTTGAGTGGAACTGGTTTGGAATCCACTCTAGTAATTTTTGATGTCAAGTATATTTTGACCTTTAGGCCTATCAGTTTCAGAGAACAGAATTCTTAGGGGAAGAAGAGATGCCTTTGAAGGGGTGGTTCAGACAACTTAGGCTACACAGAGCTTTCATTGAGTTCTAGTAACATCACAGGGCTAGCCTCTGATTGCTATTGCTTATCTAAAATCTGCCCAGTAGACCTAACATTTTAAACTGATAGTAAATAAATATTCTTTTTTAAAAAGTAAATATTCTTTGATGTGACCATTCTAACCAAAATCTCTTGAAAATATACCAGATGAGGGGTTTTGTAACCCACAATTTATCACTCCATACAGTCTCTTTTATGGAAAATGAATTTGTTTAAAAGGCTCCTGAAACTTTGGATTGTGCAGAGTGGTGTGAGGGGAGGGGTAGGGTGGTGGGGACGAGAAGGATGGTAAAATGAGACAGACACGATTACCCTATATACATGTATGATTATGATACTGGTGTGGCTCAGCACCATGTAAAGCCAGAGGAAGGAGAAGTTATGCTCCACTTATGCAACATGTCAAAATGCATTCTACTGTCATGTATAACTAATTAGAACAAATTTAAAAGATAAAATAAAAGGCTCCTGAATATAAATAATTATATAGCATGCATATTTCCATTTTATTTATTTATTTATTTTTATTTTTTATTTTTTTAATGTTTATTTTTTAGTTGTAGGTGACAGAATATCTTTATTTTATTATTTTTTTAAAATATTTTTTTAGTTGTTGATGGATCTTTATTTTATTCATTTATTATTTATATGTGGTGCTGAGGATCGAACCCAGGGCCTCACGCATGCTAGGCAAGTGCTCTACCACTGAGCCACAGCCACAGCCCTCTTTATTTTATTTTTATGTGGTGCTGAGGATCGAACCCAGTGCCTTATGCGTGCTAGGCGAGCACGCTACCACTGCGCCATAATCCCAGCCCCCATATTTTCATTTTAAACACTTAGATTTTATTCTATAAGGACAGAATCAAGAGCAATGATCTAAAATCCAAAATTGTATAAAATAGAGATATATTAAAGACTAATCTCATTTTCATTACTTACTGTGGCCCATATTTTGTTTCTAATATCTCTCCTATTTAGATGTGCCCAGAATATTAAAGGAGTCCATCCTACAGCGTGTTGCTGTAAGTCCCATGTATTATTCACGCTAGCAGTGGGTGGCTTATACGTATGTATAAACTGTACTATGAATGTAAGGAGGATATGGGGTCAAACACACACATTTAATGTTGGATTTGGATCTTGGGGCCTTCACAGGAATTGAAATATGAAATTTAATCCATTCGTGTTCTATAAAGAAAAAACAATACTGTTTCTAGTATAAATACAGCCTGAATAAAATTTGAAACTTCAGCTTCCCACCATAAAGTTTCCTCCCTCCATTAAAACATGACTTCTTATCAAAAGAAATAAACTTGGAGACGTAAATTTAGTTCTGCAGATAGCCTGTGGTTTCTTATATTGTATGCAGGTCGAATCAAGGCTTTTGTTGAAAAGGGTTAGATCCAAAATACCAAAAGAAAAATGGAAGAGAATTTACTATTTCTAGTAATGTCTTTAGCTCTTCTTTCCCAAAGAGTTGGAGGAAGGGCAGTACCTTCCTATCACCACATCACACATAAAAGCAAGTAGATGAATGAATGGGTGTTGTTCAACATGTTGCCATAAGGATTCAAGTGGTCCTGGTTCCCCAGGGCAATTCCTGCTTGCTTGTGTATTTCAGAGAATGAGCTATGATTCTAGAGACTTTCCAAGTGAAATAACCTGGGAATCTCCTTTTTGTGGCTTTGGACACATAGGACTTAGAAACCAAAGAACGAGAAGCCATCTTTTGTTCCATTTTCCTTTTGGCTAGGTAAAGTTTTAAGCGGCTCTCATTTCTAGCTCTATGCCCAGCACCAGCATTGAACCATCGCTTCCCTTAGCAGTCTGCTGTCACTGAAGCCAGGATCCTAAGCTTGGCTCTTGCCCCAAATAAATGTTCAAGAGGCGACTAATTAATGTATCAAAGAAATGGACTCTCCAGTTAAAGGAGGAGGGTTATCTCCTTACAAATGACTTTGGATTTTCTTTCCTCTTCTCCATTGCTAATTGCTTAAAAATTGGGTTAATTTATTTTAAGAAACTTCACAATTATATTCCAGGAACAATGACTTCTCTGAGTAGATTTGAAGAAGGTTTCTCAATCCCCCAATTTAAGGAACATTTAGAGTCCAGTTGCAGTTATCCTGGGAATAAGGACTTAGTGCAGTGGTTCTCAGGCCCACAGCCTCCCTTTACATCACGTTTTACTATCCTGAAATGAAAATTTCAGGTAACATAACCTGACTATGCACTAGTCACACACACACAAAAAAATGAAATAAAAATTGTAATATAAAACAGAAACACAAAGAGTGCAACTTAAAATATATGCTTCAATGTTTAAATTCATTTCACCAGAACTACCCTGTGTGAGAACTGCTTGGTGCTCTGCCTCCTCTGGTTTTGGATGATTGGTGAGTTTAGAAGTAAGCTCTTTGTGATAGAATAAGTTACTTATCTTTTCTGAGTTTCAGCTTCCTCATATTTAATGAGAACACCCTATCACAGGAATGCTGTTTGCAGAACATAAAATATTAAAGCTAAAGTACCTAGTACAATATTGAGCCCATAGTAAGGGCTCAAGGAATGTTAATTATGGACGCATTCCTTGCGAGAGAAGTCAAAGTTACCATGAATCTAAGGCTTTTTTTCCTCCTTGGCAAGATCTACTGGTTGGGTTTAGTGTCTTTCTACCAGAGGAAAGGAGAACTGAGAGTAATTCAGAGGCTGAACTGTTAAAGAAAGGCCTGATCTTTACTGCTCTCCCTGCTCCTTTCCCAGGTAGAGGAAATGAATAGGGTCTAATTTCCATTTCTTCTAGGCTGTCTTTTAGCTGGTGGCCTGGTATACATTCTGACTACCTGCCTCTGGAGGAAAGGGCCCTTTTCAAGCTGTTGCTAGGCGTGTGGAAGACTTGACTGATTTGGAAAAGTGAGAGTTGGTACCCAGCAAGCCGTGGGCTCAGGTTTTTCCAGGACAATGGTTTGTGAGGGTGAGGGAAGGTGGTGGCTGAGAAAGTAATGGCATTTGCAGAGGCAGGTGCAACTGGTAAGGAAGGACAGAAGTGCCAGTTGTTTTTCTGGTCTATGCTAATGGTGAATTGAAAATTAAGGGGATATTTTCTATAATCTCTAAAAAGAATTTTCCGGTTTTTCTTTTAAATTGGTCACCTCCAAATCAAATCCTTTAACATATTTTGAAGTAGCTTTCTTAAGAAAACAACTCAAGTGGGCTGGAGTTGTAGCTCAGTGGTAGAGCACTTGCCTAGCATGTGTGAGGCACTGGGTTTGATTCTCAGCACCACATATAAATAAATAAATAAATAAGTGTCCATCAACAACTAAAATATATATATATTTTAGTTATATATATATATTTAAATTATATATTATATATATGACTGTAATCCCAGCACTTAGGGAGGCTGAGACAGGAGAATCGCGAGTTCAAAGCCAGCCTCAGCAACAGCAAGGTGCTAAGCAACTCAGTGAGACCCTGTCTCTACATAAAACACAAAATAGGGCTGGGGATATGGCTCAGTGGTCGAGTGCCCCTGAGTTCAATCTCCAGTACCAATAATAATAATAATAATAATAATAATAATAATAATAACTCAACCTATATGCTATGTTTGTAGTTTTAGAAAAGGGTGTTTGTTTGCTTTTGTGCATGGAGAGAAATTTTAAAAGTACATTCTTTTCCTGTTCATTTAGAAATCCTGTGCACAATGATGTTCCAGCCATCATATTTTCCCATTTTAGAAAGCACAGCAGAACAAAGTCCTTCTTCTGCATAGTGAAATAAGCTCTTTTAAAAATCATCTAGACAGTATAATGCCATCCCCTATTTTATACCCTCATAAACAACCTCGGTTGGATGAAACGCCTGTGGAGGTGCAGGGCTCTCTGGTTACTGCTTTTTCTAGGTTTCCCTTCCCTGCATGATTCTCCTGTTTGATAAGAGATCAGGTAACCATGACAACACTCACAGTGGAAGTCCTTTCATTTCTGTGCTTTACATAATCCTGAAAATAAATCTGCTATCTGTTTGACACTTGCTTCCTTTTCTTACAAACTTTTATTTCCTTTAATCTTAGCACAGTATAACCTGAAAGAAACTTGCCACTTCAGAGGATTTGCTGCCACAAATGTGACTTCCTATTAGTAGCAGGTTGACTCTGCATTCGCTGAGGCTCAGATTCCTGCCAGGGATTCTCCCCACATACCCTTCAAACCAAATTATAGCTCTATTATCCAGTTATTGAAAACTAGCGAGACTGTGATGGTTCACTGGGGTCTTTTCCAATTTAAGATTTATACAGTCTGAGTCTATGTAATCCAAAATGGCAGCCATTGTTATTATGTGGGCCACTAAGGTTCTGGTTTCATGGAGATCATGCTGGCAGGAAACTTGCTCTGATCCACAATGGGTATGGAGCACTGACTTTTAACTCAGTCAAATTTTGATAAGATGGCTTGACCTAATACCAAAATCAAGACTCTAATATAACTTAAAATAGGAATATTGACATTCTGCCTTTGAAATGAGAATATGTATTGTACTTACCTGGAAATATAACAATGTTGAGCCATACCAAATGACTAGCTTCTGATTTGTCCTCAGGAAAGATTTGATCCCTGCTATCCATTCTAGAAACTTCTATACTGATGAAAGCCTCCCCCATAATCAAAGAAGCCACTTAGTTTCCTACATCAATGACTAATGGAGACTCAGACTAGTTGAATATAGCATAGTTCTTGCTTGGATGGGAAGAAAGTTATGATTGGGGTCAGAACTAGGGCATTACATTAAAAGCAGACCTAGTTCTTGTCTTTATCCACTGGCTTATATTGTGTTCAGGCAACCTGTTATTGATTTGATTTATTTCCCTAATGGTTACGTTCTGCTCTCTCTCAGGAACACTAATATGCAAGATACTTGGCGCTTTCTCCCTCATGTCTGCCAATTAAGAGGTATTGAGTTTAATGAGTGTATTCCACAGCATCCACATCTCCAATCTTTATTCAGACAATCTTCTGGGAGCCGGGGCTCAGAGAAAACACTGGAATTTGTTGAATAATTGTACATTGCCTTTTAAGGATATTTGTCTTATCTGGAACACATGACAGCCCAAGCATAATCACGTGAAATGCAATCATATCACTGTCATGTAAAACAGACATTCAATGACCATCAATCGAGGTAAGAAGGTAAGCTCAGGGCTTCTGTGTACACTGCAAAGATTGTGCCTTGCCCAAGGATGTCCACTTCAGAGTGAGAATAAATCCTGCTTATTCTGCCTCATCCTAAGGAGGGTGCTTTTTCTACTTCCCAGAAAGACCCTAGTCAATAGTGGCCTTGGGTAAAGTGGTTTCAGCATATCAACATCCATATCTGACCACTTCTGGATGAACAATGTGTCAGTACCAGGATACTATGAGGAGGATCATGGTGGAGAAAAGAATGAGAAGATAGAGCACAGAGGTAAAGGGAAAAGTAAACACATTGACTTTTCAGTCTCTTAACTATGCACAAAATAAGAAAAATGATAAATTTATTTTTAACGGACAACTGACATCAAATTAGCTTTGAATTCCAGATTTGGTATGACCTGGGGGCAAGTTAATTACTTCTTTGTGATTTTGCATCCTCATCTTGAAATGGGATAATCCTGTCTCAGAGAATTGTGAAGATTTATTGAGATAATGAATATAGAGCTCTTTGTACACTGCTCAGCAAATAGTCAGGGCTCAACAGATGTTAGCTATAATTATTATGCTTGTCACTCTCCTCTCCCAGCACCTGACCCTGACCCTCAGTATTCACTTTACCTGCCACTTTGTAGGAACAGATGATGAGTTCTGTGACCCTGCAGGAGGAGACGGTTTAGAGGAAGAGGGAAACTGGAGAGTGGGTCATGAACAAATCCCATTTGGACTGGACTTGAGCATTAAGGGCTACAGGAAATTAAATCAGCAACTTGCATTTAACCAAGAAGATTTTTTTAAACCCCAACTAGATTCATTTAGTTTTTTGTTTTATTTATTTTGCATATCACATCTGTGATTTTTAAAGACATTTGTCTGAGGTGGTTCAGAGCTTGCTTATGCTAATTATTACTTGTGAATTAAAAAGCTAGAGGGCAAGTCATGTTTACTTCTCTGTCAACAATTATCCAGACTACTGCTCACATCAGGGAAGGGCAAGTCTTTGTCTCCTGTCCAGTGTGGTCATCTGATCCTGTATCCTCTTTAAAGCATAGAGCTTTAAACACTCAGGAAAGGGCTGGGCCTACACCCTCCTCTGTTCATACTTAAATAAAGTATATTATTTTTCTTTCTTTTAAAAAATTTTACCTTAAAATCAACTGAGTTTACAAATAGACAGCTATAATGGTTTCCTTTATGCTCTTTATGCTGTATCAGGGAAATTTTAGGCTCAGAAAATAGTTTACTTGCATTAAAAAAATGCCACTATTTGCAGCAAATATGTCTAATTTGGTTATTCTTTGAACTTGCTGATTTGAAATACAGGAATTCCTAGTTTTAAGTCAACATTTTTTCCTAACTTTTTATTTTGGACAGCTTCAGGAATGGCCAAAAGACCTTGAAATTGGCCCTGGGCTATAGAGTCGAGTCTGCTTCTAACTGTGATCTTCCCAGTCTCAGTTTTGTCGTATATAAAATGAAGTTGAACAATTATTTTTAAAAGGGCTGGCTTCGGAATATGTGAGGCCTAATGCAAAAGGAATGTGTGCCAACTCTTCTTCAAAACACAAGGAAAAAATTTTATGGGTACTTAATACAATACTTTTTTCTTTCTTCCACAATTTCTCAATTTGCTATGTAGTTCTAAAATTAGCTATTTAATGCTATTCTAAAGAAAAATTAAAAATTTAAATTTTTACCATTCATCTTTATATTGTGCCATGTCTGCTTTAAATGCAAATACGAGTGTGAAACTCATATGGAATCACTGACGCACAATTTGTATTTCACAGCTCCTGCATGCATATGTATTTCATCCATGGAACAACAGAAACTGCACAAAAGTGACTCAACTATTTCCATTCATTCTACTAACACTTTCAACCTTAAAAGGAAAAGAAACTGTAGACGCTCTACCTTAGCTTTTCTATGCTGTCTTCGTTTTTAGGACAAGGGGTTGGCTTATGCAGAAGAAAATAACACAGGTCAAAAGATATAATAGGGTCAGGTTGGCTGAAACAGTTGATTATAGCCAAGTACCTTTCCCTTTCTATCCACATGGCTAGTTTGGGCTTCCTTACAACATGGAAATTGTAGGATAATCAGACCTTTCATATGAAACCTAGCTTTCTCTTGAGTGAGTCATGTTAGTGGTTTATGTTTTTAATGCCATGGCCTTTGTCTGCATTGGAAGCAAGTTCTGGTTCAGAGCTTTTGGGAGATTGTCATTCCCCTCCTTACTACTTAGTCATAGAGATAAGTTATGTACCTAGTCTTGGCTTTCAGTCTTACCACACTCCCAAATGTCATGGGTCCCTGTGCTTATAGAATTCTATCATATACTATATGCCAATGGAGCAGCAAGGAACACATTACATGTATCTCCTCTATGCGCACTTTCCCTATTATTTTGCTGACTAAACACAAATTCAAGGTGAACTCATTATGAAGATAGATGGCAACTACCCATCATTCAATCTAGGGTGGGGTCTTTTTGAGCTCAGGGGTCTGTAAGACTCATAGGTATCCTAAGTCTGTGTTAGTCCTCACTGTCCTGATCCTGAAACATCTAGATCCCATATAGGTGACCTAATTATATCATGACCTTATTCATTCCTGGACATGTTTTATTTATGTAGAGTAAATTTATAGAAGTAAATTTATAGAAGGATTCCAGGTTAAGGATTTGTTGATCTGATCATGGCATATTAAAAATTAGTTTTACTGAAGATACATAGAAAAATCACTTAATGTAAATGAAAAGTCGGATGATTTTTGTAAGTTGTTCCAGGGGTAAGTGGTAACCCCAAAATATTACCTCATACCCATCTGCTGTTACTTGCCATTTCCCTTCTCGCCGAGGTGACAACATTGCTGATAATGACCTATATCTGCAGCAACTCCTGTGGACACATGTGCCATGACATTTCAGGCTTTATTAGGCAACTATCCATTCCAACGCAGGGCAAAATTCCAGGAGGTATGAGAACTGGTTGGAGAAAGACTTGGGCCACCACTATTCATATACAAAGTGCCTTTGTGCCAGGCATGGTGGCACATGTCTGAAATCCCAGTACCTGGGGAGGCTGATGTAGGAGGATTACAAATTTAAGGCCAGCTTCAGCAACTTAGCCAAATCCCTGTCTCAAAATAAAAAAATAAAAGGGGCTTAGTGGTCATAAGGAGCATATGCCATAGACATGCCTGGACATGCCGGGGACTCACTAAATTGCTGGCATAAGCAACAGCAGCCATTGACATGCTTAGTCATACATGCTTGCAATCCATAAGAGGCTATAAGGGGCACCTAGCCATAGGCATGCTTAGCAATGACTGGTTACAATTGATAGGGAGCACAGTTCCATGCACATGTGCAAAGAATATGCCCAGTAGTAATTACACTATCTCACTGGACATAACCAATGGACATTGACTTTTACTGGATATAACCAATCACTAGCTTACAGCACCAACTTGGAACCGCATTTAAACTGCTTTTCCTGCCACACTGGGGGTTTTTGCTCTAAGGACATCAGTGAGACTGTCTGCCTTGCTGTCTGTCCCTGGATCAACTCCACTATACCCTGACATCCAGCCGTCGGCTGTAGAGAACCACTAGATAAAGACAATGTCTGCTCTTTGGCTAAGAGAAGTCGCGTGGCACCAGGGGTATTTTGGGGCTTGTGGTTGCCCTAGGATTGTGTGAATTGCTTGTAATGTTTAGTTGCCCTAATAAGTGTGACTTATCTATAGTGTTTAATTAGTGCATGTTGAATGCTAGTTGGGGTGCTCCAGCACACCCAACACTTTTTGCATTAATTGATTATATTTGATGATTGTTGTGATTAAATATACACTTGCATTTAAAGACAGTCTGCCTCCGAGTAATTATTAATTGTGCCGCTTGCTTGTGACAGTGGGAGAGCACTTGCCTAAATTGTGTAAAGTCCTGTTTTCAATCCCTAGCCCCTCAAAAAAAAAAAAAAAAAAGTGCCTTTGTATAGATTTAAGAAGGTCCCTCTTCCAGAAAGAGATAGCCTCATGATTTGGTAAGCAAAGGCTGGGCTGTATTTCAGTCTTTGCTTCCCTCCACCCCTTCACTTCCAGCCTAGGCTCCTTTATTAGACACAACCTATAGAACTGTACCCAGTGGGCTTGGGAAAGGTACTCGTAATGAGAGTGGGGAAAGATAGCCTTGATCCATTCCCCCATGTGATCTTGGGCAACATCTGACCTTTTGGAACCTCTGTTTCTACCTCTACACAATTAGGAGAGTAGAATTTACTTGCAGAGTTGTCATGGGGACAAAGTGTGGAATGAGGAATAAAGCAAAGTTGCTCAGCATAGCCTTAAAAATGTCAGTAATTATTATTGGCTGAAAACTGTCCCAATTGCTACTGCTTCTAGCACTGTAGCTCAGTAGTAGCAACATTCCAGGGGGGTCTGGCTCCTTCTTTAACTCTTCTGTTACCAAGTGTTTTCAAATGACCTCATTTCCAATTTTAGAACGCTAATCGATAAGTACATAAATTAAAAAATTTCATTCTGTGGACAACTTTGCTAGAACACAGATACGATATTCTCTCCTTTCTTCCCTCCTCTTCTTTTTAAACCTCCCTTCTTTTTAAATACAGGTAGAGCTCTGCCAATAGCTAATGTTATTTTTGTTTTGTTTTTCACTTTGGCCCAGTCGTTTGACCTATCTGAGTCTCAATTTTCTTCATCTGTTATATGGAAGGAATAGACTGCAGAGAGACACTAAGGGTTTCTTCTGCTTTTTTTTTTTTCTTTTTTAAAATATTTTTTAGTTGTTGATGGACCTTTAACTTATTTATTTGTATGCGGTACTGAGAATCAAACCCAGGGCTTCACACATACCAGGCAAGTGCTGTATCACTGAGCTACAACTCCAGTCTCTTCTTTTTCTTTTAACTACAGTGCTCAATGGTTATCTCTGCTCTGGAGCAGGAGGAAACACATTCATACAAGAAAGCCATTCTTTATTTGTATAGAATTTCTTCCCATACATCTTTCCATTTTATTTTTCTAAGTATTTATAATAAGTAGGTAAGTATTTGTGAGTCTGATCAAAACCCAGTTGTAATCTCACAGCACAAGGAAGCATTGAAATTTGAGCCCTGCCTCTCTCCCAGGCCCTATCTGGCTCCTAAGTGTTATTATGAGTTGGACATGTTTGTGAAGAAGGTAAGAAAAGAGATGAAGGAGGGAAAGGCAGCGCTGGCCCCTGATGGGACATATACATTGTGACAGATGGAAGTGCTGCAACCATTTTTCATCCTTGACATCTGAGTTATGATGAGATTCAATTGAATTTAGAGTCTTGTTAAAAAATAATAAATACTTCACCCATTTATGAATGACACCTCTGCCTTTTTATTTCTTGCTTAAAAAAGAAAGACCAGCCGGGCACGGTGGCGCAAGCCTGTAATCCCAGCACTTAGGAAGGCTGAGACAGGAGAATCGCAAGTTCAAAGCCAGCCTCAGCAACAGCGAGGCCCTAAGCAACTCAGTGAGACCCTGTCTCTACATAAAACACAAAATAGGGCTGGGGGTGTGGCCCAGTGTTCGAGAGCCCCTGAGTTCAATCCCTAGTACCAAAAAAAAAAAAAAGAAAGAAAGAAAGAAAGAAGGAAAGACCACTTGTTTCTATAGAAGTCAAAGGAACATTTAAAAGAACTTGAGTTCAATTAAAAAAAAATAAACTTTTATTATGGAATTCACAAAAGCAGAGAGAATAAAATAAAGCATCGCGTATCTATCACCCATATTCATTATCTGGCCACTCTGGTTTTGATTGTGGTATCCCTACTACTCACCACCACCCTGCAGATTATGTTGCAATGAGTTGATGTTTGAGTACATTTGTGCTGCTATAGCAAAATACCTCAGACTGCATAATTTATAAATAACAGAAGCACATTTCTCACAGTTCTGGAAGCTGTGAAGTTCAAGATCAGGACACTGGCAAGTTCTATGTCTGGGAAAGCCATCAATGCTTCCCAAATGGCATTTTGAACTCCATGTCCTCACATGGCAGAACAAAAAGGGTAAAATGCTGTGCAAAGCCTCTTTCCTAAGGGCTTTATTCTCCTTCACAAAGGAGGAGTCCTTGTGATCTCAGCAGTCCTAAAGTTTCATTTCTTGATGGTATAAGTTCAGCATCTCTAATCTGAAAATCTGAAATCCAAAGTCCAGAAATTTTTTACCATGCCACACAAAAAGTTTAGGATTGTGAAGCATTTTGGATTTTGGATTTTCAGATAAGTGATACTAAACTAGCAAAATATATGCAAATGTTCCAAAATGCAATTAACTCCGAAACATTCCTGGTCCCAAGCATTTTGAATAAAGCTTACTCAACCTGTATTATGTTGGAGATTAAGAGTCAACATGAATTTTGGAGAGACACAGATATTCAGACCACAGTAATACAGACATCATTTCATCCATAATGTTTTAGCATATATCTTTAAAATATAAATCTTTCCACAAAAACAATAAGAATACAATTATTATGCCTAAAAAGAAAACAGAAATAAAACCTTCATATCAGCATAGAGTCAATTCTCAAATTTTCCCAATTATCTAAGCTTTATTTTTTACAGTTAGTTTAGAATTCAAATATGGTCAATACATTGCAGTTTGTAAATTTGTCTCATGGGTCACTATTGCAGTGGTTCTCAAAAAGTGGTCTCCAGACTAAGAGTATCTTTATCACTTGGGAATTCACTAAAAAATGCAAGTTCTCTGGCATTAGTAAGACCAACTAATTTAAAATGTCTGGGAATGGGACTTCACAAGCAATCTTTGGAGTGACTATGATATCCATGAAGGTTTGAGAAGCACAGCTCTAATCACTGGGTTCTTCCCACCCCTACATTTCTCTGTCTCTCATCCTTGAAATATATTTGTAAAGAAATTGAGCATGTGTCCTTGTGATGGTTAATTTTGGTTTTACCCTGATTAGATTGAGAGATGCCTAAATGATTGCTTAAATATACTCCTGAGTGTGTCTGTGAGAGTATTTCCAGAGAATATTGACATGTAGGGCAGCGAAAGAAATGGGGAAGACCCCCCCTCTCCCAATGCCAAATGTGGGCAGCACCATCCAAGATGCTAAGGGCCAGGGTAGAACAAAAAAAAAAATTGAAGACAGAAGCTAGATGTCTCCTACTGAACCATTCAAGTAGGTGCTGCTTTTTTTCTTTTTTTCTTTTTCCTGTCTGCTGTGAAAATCAGATTTTAGGTTCTTCAGCCTTTGAACATGGATTTGGACCAGCAGCTCCCAGGGGACTTTTGGGCCTTCAGCCTCTGGCTGAGGCTATATCATCGCCCCTTTCTCTCTGTCTGTCAGTTTCTCTCTTGTTCGGAGGCTTCTCACTTCTTGGACTGAGTAGCTACTGGTTTCCCTGGCTCTTCAGCCTGCAGACAGTCATTGGAGGACTATTTCGCCTTTGATTATACAAGCCAATCTAATAAATATCCTCTTATAATTACATTTTTTAAAAATAATTTTTGTTGTTGCATAACTATGTGATAAATTATTCCATATTTATATATTCATGTATATATGTGTGTACACACACACACACACACACACACACACACACACACACACACTATGGTTCTGTTCTCATTGAGAACCCAGACTAATACAGTGCTATGTTATTTCCCACAGTCTGGTCCCATAGGCTCGATATTGCAGATTACTTTTCAATAATAAATTAACATTATTTCTTAGAGAATGTAAACAGTGCATATGTTTCACTCCTCATGGATCAATTTATTTAGATACTGAAAAGTCAGCATGCTGGACGACTATCCATTGATGGTATTGCTTACTGTTTGTTCTGTTGGCTTGAAAATGTGATTAAGAGAAACTTACACTTTGGAATTATTTGACTTTATTTTTGTCATTGGAACAAAAAATACAGCCAGTCCTCTGTACCTGCAGGCTCTACATCTGTGGATTCAGTCAACATGAGTCGGAAATATTTGTAAAATAAATTGCGTCTGTACTGAGCATATATTGTTTTTAGACTTTTTCTTTGTCATTATTTCCTGTGCAATATAGTATAATGATGATTTACAGAGAATTTACATTGTTCTAGGTATAAGTGATCTAGAGATGATTTCAAATATCTGGGTGGATGTGCATAGGTTATACGCAAAAAGGACACTATTTTTACATAAAGGACCTGAGCATCTGAGGATTTTGGTGTCCTTAAAGATCCTAGTACCAATCCCCAAGGATGCTAAAGGATGAATGTATTCAATTTCAGCCTTAATATTATGCCTGCTAACCAGATTATGGGCTTTTGTTTTGTTTTGTTCTGTTTTTTGGTACTAGGAATTGAACTCAGGGGCACTCGACCACTGAGCCACATCCCCAGCCCTGTTTTGTGTTTTATGTAGAGACAGGGTCTCACTGAGTTGCTTAGCGCCTCGCCATTGCTGAGGCTGGCTTTGAACTCGCGATTCTCCTGTCTCAGCCTCCCTAAGTGCTGGGATTACAGGCTTGCGCCACTGCGCCCGGCTGCAGATTATGGGCTTTTAAACATGTAGATAAGAAGCTGACACACCCAGTGGTGTTATGGTAAGCTAGATCTTCAAAAGACCAACCCAGCCCTGATTTATAATATCTCTGTGGTGTAAATACCCCCCGCCCCCATGGCCAGTGCTGGGCAAACAGTGGGATGCCTCCAAATGCAGACTTGAGAGGAGACGGCACAATCAACAATCGACAGCCAGCAGGAGTCAGCTCCAGCACACGCTGGCCAACCAGCTTAGAATCTCTTCTGTTCTGAACAGCCTCAATAGCTTGGCTAGTTTAGGCAAATCCCACCATTTTTCTTTGACTCTATGAATGTAAACTAAGAGACATTTGGTGATTAATTTCGTGTGTCATGGAGCTGGATGTTTAGTCATATGTTATTGTGGATATTTCCATGCAGGTATGTGGGGTTTTTTAAAAGATATTAATATTTATTTATTTATTTATTTACTGCTTGTTTACTAGGCTGGAAGGGATTTTCCAGTCAGCCCTGTCTCTGCAGTGCTGCTCAAATAGGGGAGCTTAACATTGAAATCACTGGACTTTTAATAAAACAGATTACCAGCTACAATGTGGGTGGGCCACATCCAGGACTTGAAGTAGGAAAAAAAACTAAGTGTCCCAAGAAGGAAAGAATTCTGCCTACAGTCTACCTTTGGATTGGAACTGCAAACTCTTCCTTGGGTTTCTAACACACCCTGCAGATTTTGGACTTGCCTAACTTCTACATTCAAGTGAGTCAATCCCTTGGAATCTCTGTCTCTGTGTCTCCATCTCTTTCTCTCTCTGTCTGCCTATGTATATACCTCAGTGCATAAAATACTTAATAATGAAAAGATTGATTAATGAGCAGACATTCTACAAGGAATTCAATATGATTCCAACATGTGTGGCATATTATATGGAGAAGGGATTGAGTGTGACCAGGGTTTTTTTTTTTTTTTTTTTTAGATATAATAGACACCCTTACATGGTATCATTAAGACAGTTTTTGTAATGCTGAAAAAGAAATGTATTGTTCATTGTAACCCAACCTGCACACGCCCACACATACACACAAAACCAGCTTTATGAACAAATCCTTGTCCTTAACTATTTGCAATGCTCTTGGATGTTTATGTTATTTATTTTCCATAAAACTACATTTCTGTATAACTTTAAAAACTTTTATTTAAAAAAAGTGTTTATGGAAATCAATTAATGTAATCCATCACATCAATAGACTTAAAGATAAGAATCATACGATTTTATCAATCGATGCAGAGAAAGCATTTGACAAAATACAGCACCCTTTTATGTTCAAAACACTAGAAAAACTAGGGATAGTAAGAACATACCTCAACTTTGTAAAAGCTATCTATGCTAAACCCAAGGCCAACATCATCCTAAATGGAGAAAAATTTAAAGCATTCCCTCTAAAAACGGAAATAAGACGGGGTTGCCCTCTTTCACCACTGCTATTCAACATAGTCCTTGAAACACTAGCCAGAGCAATTAGGCAGATGAAAGAAATTAAAAGGATATGAATAGGAAAAGAAGAACTCAAACTATCATTATTTGCTGATGACATGATTCTATACTTAGAGGATCCAAAATTTTCCACCAGAAAACTTCTAGAATTAATAAATGAATTCAGCAAAGTAACAGGATATAAAATCAACACCCATAAGTCAATTGCATTTCTATGCATCAGTAATGAATCCTCTGAAAGAGAAATCAGGAAAACTACCCCATTCACAGTAGCCTCAAAAACAACAACAACAACAACAACAACAACAACAACTTGGGAATCAATTTAACAAAAGAGATGAAAGTACTCTACAATGAAAACTACAGGTCACTAAAGAAAGAAATTGAAGATGACCTTAGAAGATGGAAAGATCTCCCATGCTCTTGGATAGGCAGAATTAATATTGTCAAAATGGTCATAATACCCAAAGCACTATATAGATTCAATATGATTCCAATTAAAATCCCAACATCATTCCTTATAGAAATAGAAAAGGCAATCATGAAATTCATTTGGAAGAATAAGAGACCCAGAATAGCCAAAGCAATCCTTAGCAGGAAGAGTGAAGCAGGAGGCATCATAATAACTGACCTCAGATTATACTACAAAGCTATAGTAACAAAAATGGCATGGTACTGGCACCAAAATAGACATGTAGACCAATGGTACAGAATAGAAGACACAGAGACTAACCCACACAAATACAGTTATCTTATACTAGACAAAGGTACCAAACATGTACATTGGAGAAAAGATAGCCTCTTCAACAAATGGTGCTGGGAAAACTGGAAATTCGTATGCAGCAAAATGAAACTAAACCCCTATCTCTCACCATGCACAAAATTCAACTCAAAGTGGATCAAGAACCTGGAAATTAGACCAGAGACCCTATGCCTAGAAGAAAAAGTAGGCCCAAATCTTCATCATGTCAGATTAGGACCTTACTTCCTGAACAAGACTCCTATAGTGCAAGAAGTGAAATCAAGAATCAATAAATGGAATGGATTCAAACTAAAAAACTTCTTCTCAGCAAAAGAAACAATCAATGAAGTGAACAGAGAACTACATTCTGGGAACAAATTTTTGCCATATGCACATCAGATAGAGCACTAATGTCCAGGATATATAAAGAACTCAAAAAACTTAACACCAAAAAAAACTAACAACCCAATCAATAAATTGGCTAAGGAGCTGAACAGATACTTCTCAGAAGAAGATATACAATCGATCAACAGACATATGAAAAAATGTTCAATCTCTCTAGCAGTTAGAGAAATGCAAATCAAAACTACTCTAAGATTTCATCTCATGCCAGTCAGAATGGCAATTATTAAGAATACAAACAACAATAAATGTTGGCGAGGTTGTGAGGGGAAAGGCACACTCATACATTGCTGGTGGGACTGCAAATTGGTATAACCAATCTGGAAAGCAGAATGGAGATTCCTTAGGAAACTTGGAATGGAACCACCATTTGACCCAACTATCCCACTCCTCCATCTATACCTAAAGAACTTAAAAACAGCATACTACAGTGACACAGCTACTTCAATGTTTATAGCAGCTCAATTCACGATAGCTAAACTGTGGAACCAATTTAGATGCCCTTCGATAGATGAATGGATAAAGAAACTGGTTTATATACACAATGGAATATTACTCACCAATAAAAGAGAATAAAATTATGTCATTTGCAGGTAAATGGATGGAGTTGGAGAATATCATGCTAAGTGAAGTAAGCCAATCTCAAAAAACCAAATGCAAAATATTCTCTCTGATAAGTGGATGCTAATCCATAATGGGGGAGGGGACACAGGAAGAATGGAGGAACTTTGGTCAAAGGCGAGGGGAGGAGGAGGGGGCATGGGGACAGTAAAGATGGTGGAATAAGATGGACATCATAGCCCTAGCTTCATGTATGACTGCATATATGATGTGATTCTACATCACATACAACCAGAGAAATGAAAAGTTGTGCTCCATCTGTGTACAATGATTCAAAATGCACTCTGTTATCATGTATACCTAAGTAGAATAAATAAATAATTAAAAAAGAAGATGATCATTCACCTTAGAAATGTGTAATGGGGGAAGCCTTATCAAATGCTCCTCAACATGATTTTCTTTCATGTAAAGACTATACCTAAGTCTTTTAATTTCTATTTCTAATTTGAGTCATGTATTTCCCCCCCATAATTGTGCTGTGATGAGAGTGAACTCTGCTTAATAAAATAGCTTTCACAGTGACAATAAATAAATAAATAAATAAACACACCAAAAGACATATCCACTCACCAAGGTCAATGTGACTACAGCCACTGCTGAGCATCTTAACTGCCAAGAACAGAGACCAGTACTGGAGCCACCAGTAAGGCAACATTTCTCATGGTGTTCAGTCAGATATCTCACGGGAGTTTAATTATGTTGGGACATTTTCTAACTTAAAGGACAGAATGTTGTTCTTATTAGAATAGATCCCTACTCTGTTGCATGCCCTGCCTACAATCTTCTGCCAAAACTTCTCTCCATGGATTTATCTGCCACATGGTATCCTGTACAACATTACTTTTGACCAAGGAACTAATTTTGTATCCTAGAAAGCATGCTATTGTCTCTTTCTAGATATTCTAATTTGTGTTCATAGGTTTCAAATCATCGTTGCTCACTCTCACTTTACATTCATCTTCCACTTCTGATTACTTGCCTTTTGAATTTCCAATTCCAGCATTAGATGTGAAGAACACACTCTTAAAAACACTGCTTAACCAGCTCACACAATTGAATAAATTTAATTGTTTGTAACAAAAAAAATAAAATAAAAAGCACTGCATGGAGGTCAGGACCATAGACACAGCAGCTGGAGAAACAAGGGCATCATCAGTAAACATAAAGTCCAGAAAGAAGCCTGAAGGATCACTAGAACCATCTAGACACCATCTAAAGGTTACAGATCCCAGAATGCCAACCCAACTGAAAAAACTCTGTATAAGACCTAGAGTAAATACACCAGAGAATGAGACAATGAGTAGTACCTTCTGAAACAGGAGCAATATGGGGCATATTCCATCAGGGCCTGCAAAGGCACCTACACTGCAGGATGATGTGATACCTTTCTTTATGCCATATCCTCGATAGCAGTATAAGTTACATCAACAGATTTAATGGTGTCTTTGAGAAATCATCTGGTATATAATGGTTAGGAGCTCAGAGTCAGAAACCAGATACCTGAGTTCATAATCCAATTCAGCCACTTACTAGCTGCTCCAGGTGGGCAAGTCATATAACCTCAGTAAATTGTCAAGAGGGAATGGACAAGTTACTTCACAGTGTTGTGAGGACTTTCTTAATACACATAAAATACTAAGAGCAGTGCTTGGACAATAGTAAGTGCTCCTAGATGGTGATCATGATTTGTTAGAGGCATCATTCTGGTCATGATTGGGGCATGATCTACTTTTGATTCAATTTTTGCTAATGTTTAAAAAATTCTCCATATATATATATATATATATATATATATATATATATATATATTTTTTTTTTTTTTTTTTTTTGGTGCCAGGGATTGAACCCAGGGGTACTTGACCACTGAGCCACATCCCCAGCCCTATTTTGTGTTTTATATAGAGACAGGGTCTCACTGAGTTGCTTAGCGCCTCGCCATTGCTGAGGCTGGCTTTGAACTCGCGATTCTCCTGTCTCAGCCTCCCTAAGTGCTGGGATTACAGGCGTGCATCACCGCACCTGGCTCTCCCTACATATCTAAACATACCTATTTTTGTCTTTCAAAGCTATTCCATGGAATATAATAAAAATTTCTTTGCTTTCCCAATTGGTTTCTAAACTGTTTGATCAATGACTGGTATTCAACATGCAGACTATAAAACTTCAAAATAAATAAATAAATATGTTAATCATAACTGTAATTTACAAACTCCTAAAAGGCTAGGTTCTGCAGTTGGACAAACTCTGATTAAATGGTCCTTCTCCCCTAAGTGTCTTCCTACTAGCTTTTTTTATGGCATTTGAAATTGTCACATCACTCACGTAAGGTAAGGCCCTGATGGCTCCTTTTTAAAATACAGAGTAGGACAACAGTCAGGCCAGTATCAACGCCAGCACCTTCATAGGACACAGGAGGCAGATTTTCTGTTCAGTTAGCGCTGGGAAATCTTGCAGACAAGTTCTAGATATATTATGGGGTCCCTGGACAGCTAGGCATCCTTATGAAGCTATATCTAGGTCCCGGGGGGAAGGCACAGTTAAATAATTTACATGCTTAAGTATATTCCTACCGGCTCTGGAAAGGATTTAGGATGGCTTACAAAGAGAGATGTAGCACAGCAAGGTCGAACAGGAAATGATCATAATAAAAAGAAGGCAAAAGAAGAATGATGGTAGGATTATAGGAGAGAGCCAGGAGCAAGGTGAATATACAAATCACATTTCTTGAAATTCTAGGTGCTCATTACAAAAGCACCATGTCACTGAGTTAAACATTTCAAGGAGATTGAATGGAGAGGGAGGATCATGTGATTCACAGACTGTAGAAGATGAAAGATAAATGCACTGTCTAGGGCTGGGATTGTGGCTCAGTGGTAGAGCGCTTGTCTTGCATGCGTAAGGCACTGGGTTCGATCCTCAGCGCCACCTAAAATAAATAAATAAAATTAAGATTTTTTAAAATATATTTTAAAAAATGCACTGCTTAGATAAGCCCAAGTGCTTCGGCTATTGAGACTAGATTGAGACTTCTCCAGTCAGTCTTCCAAGAAAGAACACTGGGTTATACAAACAATAATGTCTTTGGATTAAATGAAGTGACAAGCTTTCAAGGCCCTCTCTAGGACACTTCTCATTTAGCCAGGGGTGTCAGACCAAAGCGCAGTTCAATAGATGGCCTTCTGCAAGTACCAGGATGATGCTTCCCCCACTTGACGTCACTAGTGACTGGGTCTCATGTCGGGGTAATTGATAGATTATCTAGTTCTTCTCAAGTGCCAGTCTGGCAGTCAGGGATGATGTTTTCACTGAAAAAAAAAATAGTTTAGTGAGTAGTGAATTTTCCATAAAATTAAATTTTCATAAAACTTCAATATTTAGAAAACTATCTTTTTGTTACACCTTAAGATTCTGAAATAAGTTAGCAACCTATGTAAGTAACCATCATAAAAAAGCTTTTAAAAAAACTAATCTATGAAATATAAAAATCTGGGAAACCATTGACCTAGAATGGGAAGACACACAATACTCTGAATATTATTTTTCTCAGCAGGACTTTTGATATTTTTATAACTTGAAGTAATAAGCTAGAAACTAGACCCTCTCTTTGACAAAGGGCTGGAGAGCAGCCCTTTTATGCAAGTTTAATACAAAAACATATGTTTTAAAAATCAGTCTGATTTAGACTGGAATTGATTTTGGTAGAATTGATTTAGGTAGTCTGATTTAGGTAGAATTGATCTACTGTTATAAAAATTCATGAACAAGAGAAAATCAGTGACTAAACGGGAGCCATCCACTGTCCTTCTGAGTTGAACCAAAGAATGACAGGGTCAAGAAAGTCCTCAGGAAGTTATTTTGGATGCTCAGTAACAGAGACAAAGGAATGAAGGAGATTCCCCAACAATAATTCTAACTGTGGAGCATTTTAAGTAGTTATAACCAAGTGCTCATCTTGACCATAAAACTACAACAATCAAAATTTCCAAACACAGCAAAAATGCCTACAGAACACTTACTTTCATGTAATTGAACTTTCTTGGATTTCTTGTGAGGTACATCTTGGGAATGAGGAGCATCATCTGGTGGACAGGATTAGTAGCCATATATAGTTAATATTCATTGAATGCTCTTCTAAGCATTTTACATGTACACACATTTGAGCCTCACAACAACTGTATAAGAATTATTATTAAAACCCATTTTATAGATGAAAACTGAGGCCTAGAGTTGTTAAATGAACACTACCCAACTACTAAGAGGTTGAGCCAAGCTTTATACTCTGACAAAGTGACCCTGGAGACCTTATTTATAGCAAAATATTCCACTGATCGTTTACCTAAATAAAAGTCTACATAAAGCTGGGCAGTGACTGCCAGAAATGGTACTCTTGGTCTTAGAATAGTTAATTTGTGACCATTCTTTCTGAACGTAACCAGATCACAAGAACCATTTTCTTAGAAGGCCACTTTTATTCTGTAAGAATAAAATCATATCATCTTCAGATAAGCAAGTACGTATTGTTCTGTTCTCTAGAGTCTTTGGCCTCCAACGCATCTAGAAGTGGCATCAAATTATTTCAATGAATAAAAACAAAGCGGGTAGGTGGGAGTGTAATTCTGGTGCTTGGAACATCTTTATTCTATATATAAAATTTTATTGAGTTGTCCAGGAGGTCACTGCTGAATCCCTGGCTCATGGAAAGCAGTGGTCAGGAATCTCTGCGTGAACACAAATATCGCTAGTGTCTCTTGAGTTCTGGTGTCTAGGTCCATATCAGATACAACTCCCCTAAGTCAAAGACCTAGGGAAGATAAAAATAACCTGCAGACTGACTGTCTTTTATTTTGTCTACCAGTTTCTCGAAGGGCGATGAGGAGCGTAAGATTGGTCATGGTGGCTTAGCTGTGCCTACGGGCTGCCTTCTGGGCTGGAGCCCGAGCCTGGGCCCCTTGGTCGCACTTCAGTCTAGAAGCCCTCTAGTCTCTCAAACCAACTCTCCGCTCCAGTTTGTGCCCTCTTTCATTTTTAAGTTGTTGCCCTGGCAACACACTATACCCTTTGGATCTCTGGTCTGCAATAATATGGGCTCTCTCCAGCAGGGAGTCAATAGAAGTTCAAAATAGTTTACAAGTTCGAAAACCACAGGTGCCCCTAGATGATATGGGCCCAAGATTTTGAGGCTATTCTCACCCATTTTTCTGGCTCCAAATATTACACTTTTATCTCCAACCTTCTGGGCAGAGTTTAACCACTTGCATTTGGGATGCTCAGGGAAATCTGTTCCCCTTCTACTCTCTGATGCTACTCTCTCAACTTAGACTCCTCTCTGCTTTTTGAGCTTTCTTTTTTTCCAACTTACAGTCTGGAGTCTGTTATTTTTGTATAGCGATCTTTTAAAGTCTTTGAATTTCTCTGGGGGGCAACAATCTTGTTTATACACAGGTATTTTGCTCATCATCAACATGTGCACATGCAAGAATATCCACAAGGGATCAGTCCAGAGAGTGGAAGCATGTTACCAGGGGAAACAGACATGGAGCTACCAGGGTGCAAAGATCAAATCTGCCAGGATCATTTTTCCTACTCCCCAAATGATTACTTTTGACTTGGCAGGGGAACATTAAATATTCATGGATAGACTCATTTGATAAATGTTTATTGATAAAACACTGTTCTAAAGTCAGTTGTAGACTTCCTTGGGTCCTGCCTGAGAGGAGTTTTTGGTCTAATAGGAAAGCTGTGGCATGTGTGATATAATATAAATATTATATTATAGTTAAGAGTGATATAGCTATAAGAAATGTACCAATAAATTGCTGTGGGAGTTCAGATTGCTTTGTTATTGAGAAATCAGATGTGAGATCAAAATAAGTAGGAATACGAATTTTAGAGTGGGAGTGAATTTAAAGGTCAACTAGTCCATCTGATTCACTTTATAGAAGAAACAAGCAGGCCCAAATAAGTTTTAAAAAACAAACAGGAAGCTACATAGTTTAACTGTGACAAACCTGGATCTAGAACACAGATCTCTGGGGTTTCTACCCTGAAGCTATTTTCTCTATCCAAGTAACTTTCCTTAATAACCCAAGAACATGGCGGCCACATGTTGAATATAAATTATCAATAGCCAGCAAAGCTGTTTTTAAAAACTAAGGTGGTCCTATTAGTTGGAGAATGTCATAGAGAAGGCAGGAAAGAACTCTTTGTTTATATTTGGCATTGTTTCATTTCTTGTGGAGGAACTACATCCAAAGGGGAGTTAAGAAAATATAGGACTAGGAAATGATACCATAAGAAGGATTACAGAAATCAAAGTTATTTAGTCTACAAAATGAATGTTAATGGGGGAATTCTTTAGCTTTGGGAATCAGGATGTCCCCAAGCAGCTGTTTCCATTTCTCTAGAAGACAGAAAACAAGAGAAAATAGACTTGAAAATCAAGCCAAAAGGATGAAATTAGATGGAAGGAAAAGTCCCTGATCTGACGGTCTGATACAGAGAAAGGAAGCTGCAGAGCCTACAGATGGCTTCCCCAAAGGTCTCATACCTGGGGAACCTTGCGCCTTTCCCAGAAGTCCTATGGAACTGCCCAGAAGTGAGGACAGAACTCAAGGTCCCTTGAGGCTTGCCCTCCAGTACTCAAAAGATCATTCCAACCCCAATATCCAGGCATTACTGATCTTATAAATTAGAATAAAGCAACAAGATAAAAATAGAACATGACATAATGTTTTCTAGCCATTAGAAAGAGAATGAGACCAGACAATTCCGTAAGACAAAAGTTGATGAAGTTTTACAAATGGCATTTTAAAATCAAAGCTAAACAAGATTGAGAAGGGGCCATGCTTGTCTTTTGAGACTTTCCATGATGTTTCCAGAGCCATCTCATCTCATTCTCTCTCTATCTTCCCTCTGCCCCAATCATCCTTTCCCAAAACAACTCCCAGTTGCTGAAGCATCTCTGAATTATTGAGGCACAGGTCTCTGGTTTCCAAACCCAGGAATAGAATCATCTAGAAAGTTAAAAATAAATTTTAAAAAGTCCATGTCCTTTCCAGAGATTCTGACTTGGTAGGTTGAGAGTGGGTGCAAGCATCTGTGTGTTTGAAAAAGCTCTTCAGATGATTCCAATGCTTGGGTTGGAGAATAATAAGCTTGTAATATTTCCCACCACCCAGAGGTACTTCCATTTTAACAGGAACCTCTTGAAGGCCTGTGAAATGTTCTAATCCCTTTACCCTGCATCTGAGATGGGAGAATTTCTTTTCTTTCTTTTTTTTTTTTTTTTGGTACGGGGTATTGATCCTCAGGGGCATTCGACCACTGAGCCACATCCCCAGCCCTATTTTGTGTTTTATGTAGAGACAGGGTCTCACTGAGTTGCTTAGTGCCTCACCATTGCTGAGGCTGGCTTTGAACTCGCGATTCTCCTGTCTCAGCCTCCCAAAGTGCTGGGATTATAGGCGTGTGCCACCGCGTCCGGCTTAGATGGGGGAATTTCTGATGCCGGTGGTCAGAAAAATAGTTTGGGGCTTTTTTGTTCCAAACTATTATTCCATGTGAACTCCACCTACTTTGCAAACTTGACAGTGTCCTTGACTTTGCAAAGGGAACTATTACTACTGCAAGGAAGAAACTCTAAGGCAGAGAGCAGACCCTCCAATACTGAGGGCCTGCGGCAGCATCCCTAGGAAAGGATGAAGGAAAGTGCCAGGCAGGTGGACCAGGAGATCTGTCTTCAGGGCATTCTGTTTGGCTATATATGTATAACCTACTCTTAGCTGAAGTCGTACCTGCATGTTGGAAATAAAAGCATTTAAGTTGAAAATTTTCTCTCTGAAAATTGCGTTCTTGTTTTTTTTTTAAACTATATTTCCTAGGCTTGTCCCTATAGCACACACCATTGCTAAGGCTTTAGTTGTATAAAATGTAGGGGATTTGCCAGTTTCCATGCCCTCTTGAGCCAATTAAAAAAAAATCAGTCAAGGAGCCTGAAGGATAATAAGAAGTGAGTCTGCAAAAGATATTGACTATGAATTGTTTACTGACCCCACACCTCTCTCAGACTTGCTGTACTGATCCTCCAGCCCTGACAGATAATCGGAGCTCTTCTGAGAAATTCTGTGCTTCATAAATTGGAGTACTTGAATACCACACTGACAGGAACTCAATATATTTCTTGGAAGGATTTGATCAGTCTGAACTGGCTGTTCATTAGGAAATGTAAGTAAAGCCCAAGTAACAATTACCAACTAGTATTTGTCCCCCAAAATGTATGGCAATCTTAGTTGTTTTTCCAAAATCTTTTTCCCCTTTTTCTTGGGCACATAACTACTTGGCTAGAGAATGAATTTCCCAACTAACTCTGTAGCTAGATATAGTCATGTGATTAGATTTTCCCAATGAAATGTGAGGTAGGTAACTTTCACCTTACCTAGTTGAAAGGCAATTGTTTGCCTGGGCTCCCTTTTTTTTTTTTTTTTTTGGTACTGGAGATTGAATTCCGGGATACTCAACCACTGAACCACATCCCCACCCCTATTTCGTGTTTTATGTAGAGACAGGGTCTCACTGAGTTGCTTAGTGCCTCGCCCTTGCTGAGGCTGGCTTTGAACTCGCGATTCTTCTGTCTCAGCCCCCCTAAGTGCTGGGATTATAGGCTTGCGCCACCACGCCTGGCTCTGGGTTTCCTTTTATTGGTATGTGGAAAACAGGCCTGCTATAGAGAGACCCAGATGAACTCTGTAGAAGATGCTCATGCCCTAGGGGAGCAGAGCAATGAAATGGGATATTGAGGTAGGCTCTCACCAGAGACCAAACTGATGGGGCTACCCATTTTTTAAATTTCAACTTTTCACAACTGTGAGCTGAATAAATATCTCAGGTATTTTGTTATAGCAATAGAAAACAGACTAATACAATTCCACTTCTCTCCTGGGAGGCCTGGAGAGGGGACTGAAGTTCTGATTTTCTAATCACATGGTTGATTTCCCTGGCAATCAGACCCACCCCGCCGCTTGCTGAGGCTATCCAGGAGCTTCCAGTCACTTCAGTAGCATATAAGTCACTTACCACTTTGGAGATTCCAAGGGTTTTAGGAGTGGTGTGCCAGAAAACAGAATGAAGACAAAATATATATTTCTTATAGGTCACAACATGACACAATTTTTATTCTCCTAAAAGAAATTATGGTTTTCATAGAAAAAAAGAAACTTTTGAATGTGAAGAAAAAGAAAGTTAGACTTCCTTTTGCCCACAAAGGGATTCCTTCTACACCATCTCTTCAGGAAATCACCTGGGCTCCATGCCTAAATTTTGTGGTGGGGTCTATGCCACTTCACTAGGAGGGCCAGTCCATGGGACAGCTTTTTAAAAAAATTTTTATATACTTTTGTATCTCCCAGTGACCAGTGATACAATGTGTTGCTGTACAACTAATTGGACTAAACCATCTAACTCATCAAAATATGGTTTACATAATACCCATTCTAGAAGATGATCCTCTAGAAAGTGCTCCAGAGCCAAATAAATTTGAAAAACATATATATTATACCTCTTCTTGAAGATTCATAGTACATATTAATATTTTAAGGTTTAGGAAAGTCTAAGATAAAGAAATTTATTTAACTTAGCTTAATTCAGAGTTTATTAAACATATTTGACAGTGACCCAACACCCTAGAATTTTTTTTCCCCCAAAAATTCTTTCAATATCATGAAGAACTAATATGTTCTATAAAGCACATTCAGGAAACGCAGATCTAACCTAGGACTTGGCCTATTGGCACTATTTCCTAACCTGCCGAGCTCATCAACCATAGAATATACAGATTCTCGCTCTACAAAAGGTAGAGAAATGTTGGAATTTGTTCATATTGCTTGGTTATTGGATGTTAGCCCAGTAAGTAGTAAACAGGAAATGTTTTTATTTGAGAATATACCAATAACTCCAGAGACAGAGGAAATACACACCCAAAATAAAATCCTCACCCAACAAACCATAAACATGTAACTAAACTCTTCCTTTTCAGTACCCCTTTAGCAGGGCTTACTAGTAAAGAATCTAGTCTTTACTGAGAAGAGCACCTGCGGTTTTTGTTTTTGTTTTCTTTTTCCTGTTTAATCTTAGTCTGGTATAGTAGAAAGAGCTTGAGTTCTAGAGTCAACCAGCTCGATTTGCATCCCTCTTAATATCTGTGAGATATTTGGGAAGTTATTTATTCCTACTGAGTCCCGGAGTCCTCTTTTCTAAAATAGGGATAAAAACATGCCATTATGTTGCAGGAATTAATGAGATAATGTCAGCAAAACCCCAAGGGAAGCACTTAGCACATAGTAGGAGTTCACCAAATGAAAGGATTGTTTCAACATCACCACTACCCCCTTTCAGATTTATATCAACTTCATATTAATTTCACCTTGTATTTCACTACTATTGAATGCATCTCATACTCCTTAGCCAGATCCAATAAATTTATTTAATACCCTTTTAAAGTGAATATCCTTCACTGTAAAGAGGAAAAATATTATGACTGTAATTCAACTTCATTTATTTTTCTACAACTGTTTTAACAGATGAGGCCATTAAGTAACACTAAAAGTCAAAACTGTACTTTTGGTAACCCAAGAAATTTTCAGGAACTGAAACAGGTCAGAAGGTTAATTAAGGTTAGAAATGATGTTTCATTTGTTCATCAGGTTTGTAAAATGTTTTGCTTCTTGCTGTAAATGCACGGCGTGTATCACACCAATCTTCCCTGGAGAATAATTATAAAAGCCAACAAGCATTTTTTAGAAATCCAGTTATTTTAATGTATCACAGAAAAACTAAGAAAGCCAGGACTATAAGGATCAATACTCTAGAGATATCCTTTGATATAAAACCTGATAAAAGGAGGGAAAAATGTTGCATTCATGAACACAGATACAAAAATCATAAACTATTTACAAACAGAATTCAAAAGCTATATAAATGATATATCATGACCACATTGAGTTTATTCCAGGAATGCAAGTTTGTTTAATATTAGAAAAATTGATCAATGTAATTTTCTACCTTAATGAAATAAGAAGGAAATATTATATGGTCATTTCAATAGGTGCAAGACAAATATTTAAGTGAAGCACTTTAAGGTACTATAGAAACAGGAGACCATTTAAATCTCAAATAAAAAAGTTTTTGCATAAACCTTTATCAGACATTATGCTTAATGGGTAAACGCAAAAGCTTTCCTCCTGAGATGAGAAGAGAGAGCTGCCTGATGTCCCAGTTCTAATCAACATTGTACTAGAGGTTCCAGGTCATGAAATAAGACAGAAAACAAAGATGTATCAGAAAGATGGGAGTGGAAAGTATAATATCATCAATTTTCAAACAATATGATTGAGCACATGAAAAACCATGAAGATGACCATTATAATTAAAAAGTGAATTCAACAAAGTCTCTGGACTTTGTCAACATATGGACAAGGTCAACATATAAAAATCAACTGTACATCTATATGCCAGAAGCAAACAACTAAAATAAACTTTTCAAACGATACCATTTATATTAACATGAAATATGAAATACTGATCTAATAAAGTATCTATAAGAGTTCTACACTGATAACCACAAAACATGATAGAAATTAAAGAAGACTTAAACAATGGAGAAATAGCCAGACACCTGGATTGGAAGACTCAATATTGAAAAGTGGCCAATTCTTCTTTAATTGGTCCATAAATTTAATGTAATTCCAATTAAAATCCCACAGATTGCTTCTGAATTTTACATAGAATGATGAAGAATCAAAAATACTCAAGACAATCTTGAAGAACAAAGTTGGAAATTTACACCATCAAACATAAAGACTTATACAATGTCACAGTAATTAAAGCAGTGTGATATGGGCGCAAGGAGGAACAAATCAATCAATGGAAAAAACCACAGATTTCAGAAGAAGACTGAAATATTACACTACTTGAATTACAACAAAAGAATACTACTGTGAAATGGGGAAAATAAAGGTTTTCCAATAAGTGATACTTAGTCAATCGGATAGCTGTATGAAGAAAATATTGATTTGCATTTTGTATTCATTAAAACTAATTTCAAGTTGATTGTGGACTTAAATGTGAATATTACATGGAAACATAAGGTTGGAATATTCAAAGATAACTTTCATGGGACACAAAAAATATTAAGTATAATGGAAAAAAATGATGAGTTGGGCTTTATTAAAATTAAGAACTTCCTTTTATCAAAAAAGAATAAAAAATTAAATCTCAGAGAGGGATATTTGTAATACATATATATAATATAATAAAATAGTCTTATTTTATTATAAGAAAAGATAATAAAATAGTCTTATTTTATTATTAGAAAAGATAATTATTGGCTGGTGGTGTGTGCCTGTAATCCCAGCTACTCAGGAGGCTGAGGCAGGAGGATGACCAGTTTGTGGCCAACCTGGGCAACATAAACATCATAGTGATAATTTGAATCCAAAAAAAAAAGAAAGAAAGAAAAAGAAAAGGTACTCATTGCTTGCTTTTCCTCTCTTCAAAAGTGGACAATTTTTTTTGCTTTTATTGGTGCATTATAGTTGCATGTAATAGTTAATTTTGATGTAATCATACATGCCTGGAATTTAATTTACTCCATTTCAGTCCCCAGTGCCCCCTTTTCCCGCCCCTCTTCCCTCCCCCTATTCTCTTTTTCTATTCTACTGGTCTCACCTTGCATTTATTTACATATTTTTAACTGGTGCTTTATAGATATATACAAAGGTGGAATTCACTGTAGTATATTTATAAATGCATTTGCTCCCTTTTTTCATCCCTCCTCCCTCCCTCTTAGTCTCCTATTCTACTGATTTTCTCTCTGTCTGTATGATGTCTGACCCCACCTCCTTCTCCCCACTTACTTTAATCTAGCTTTCACATATGGTAGAGAACATCAGACCTTTGATTTTCTGAGTTTGTATTTCACTGAGCAAGATATTTTCCAGTTTCATCCATTTAACAGCAAATTGCATAATTTCATTTTTCATTGTGGCTAAGTAAAACTCCATTGTATATATACCACATTTTCTTAATCCATTCATCTATTGATGGGCATCTAGGCTGGTTCTATATGTTAGCCATTGTGGGTGTGGCTGTTTCACTATTGTATACTGATTTTAGTTCTTTTGAATAAATACTGAGGAGAGAGAACTCAGTCATATGGTGGTTCCATTCCTAGTTTTTTGAGGAGTCTCCATACTGCTTTCCAGAGTGGTCGTACTAATTTGCAGTCCAACCAACAATGTATGAGTATACTTTTTCCCCGCATCCTCATCAGCATTTATTATTATTTGTATTCTTACAATTGCTATTCTGACTAGAGTGTTATGAAATCTCAGTGTGGTTTTGATTTGCATTTCCCTGATTGCTAAAGATGTTGAACATTTTTTTTTTACGTTTTTGTAAATGGACAAAAATTTTGAGCCGGTACTTCAGCACAGAGGATATTCACACAACTAACAGGCATATGAAAATGTGCCCAACATCACTCATCAGGTAAATGCAAATTAGAGTCATGGTAAGATTACATCACATTACTCACCAGAATGTCTGAAGTTTTAAAACTGATAATGCCAAGTGTTGAGAAGGATGTAGAAAAACAGGAATCACATACACTGCTGGTAAAAATAGAAGCTGGTATGCCTCTTCAGAAAACTGTTAGTTAGCATCTGTTAAATTGAACCTATCTTTACTCTAATTCCATTACTGGAATTAGCAGTCTCTCTATTGGGCATATACCCAATATAAATGCACATATGTCTTTAGGAAGTCAGATATTGGTACCAAGAATGTTCATTTCAGGAATATCATAAGAATCCCAAGCTGCAAACAACACAAAACCCTCAATAGTATGATAGAAAAAGAAATTTGAGTGTATTTATAAAATGTATACTATGCACCAATGAAAATAACAATTTACTATTATAGTCATCATGGAAAATCTCTCAAATATAATGTGAAGCAAAGAAGCCAGAAATAAAAGGGATAGTGGATGTGAGTTATTGATTACCAATTTGATTTCTTTAAACTTATCAATTTATTTGGGTTCAATATTTCTTCATATGTTAATTTAGTTAATTTGTGTTTTTTTTCAAAAAAGTATTTATATTTTCAACATTTTTGGTATAATTTTACTGTGTTAATCTGCTATGAATTACTCTAAGCAAATACCTGAGATAATAAACTTAAAGAGAAGAAAGTTTGATTTGGGGTTACAGTTTTGTCATTTTCAGTCCATGGTTGCTTGGTCCTTTGCTTTTGGGGTTGTGGCAAGGCAGTGCATCATGGCAGGAGCATGTGGTAGAAGAAGCTCCTCACTTCGTGGCAGCCAAGAAGTGGGATGGAGGAGGGGAGAGGGCTCTGAGATCCCAATGTCCCCTTTGAGGGCATGTCCCCAATGACCTAACTTCTTTTTTTTTGTATTAGGGATTGAACTCAGGAGCACTTGACCATTGAGCCATATCCCTGCCCTATTTGTGTGTGTGTGTGTTATTTAGAGACAGAGTCTCACGGAGTTGCTTAGCACCTCACTTTTTGCTGAGGCTGGCTTTGAACTCGAGATCCTCCTGCTTCAGCCTCCTGAGCAGCTAGGTTAACAGGCATGCCCCACTGCACCCAGCCTAATTTCCTCCCACTAGGCCCCACTTCAAAGAGTCAACTACCTCTCAATAGCACCATAGACTATTGATCAAAACTTTAACACATAGGTCTTTGGGGGACACTTATCCAAACCATAGCATGTAGTAATCCTTTAAGAGTTCTAAACAAAAAAAATCAAAAAAAAAAGAGTTCTAAAATCGCTATTGTAGCTGCAATTTCTACCTCCAAGATTCTCCTCTCCAGGAATTAACACTCTGGGCCACTGATGGTACGCTCTGTCTTCCATGGACATTACACATTTATTCCTCTTTTATTCCCTTAAAAATCTTTTTAAATTTTTTTTCATAATTTCAAATGATTTGAGAAAGAAAGGAAGAGAGATGTTTGCCTTCTTATCAAATATCCTTTCAATAAACATCATTTTGGGTATTTGTTATTTGTGTATATTAAAACAATGTATAAAACATGAACCCATGCTACTTTAGCATGCTACTTAATAGATGCTCAAAGAAAACTCTTTTAAGAAATCATTACCATTGGTTATTTATTATTTTATTGTTAAGGCTTTTGTGAAGGCAACTAGTGGGAGTTAGGGAGAAAATCCCACCAGATTTATATGAGCATCCAGATAGCATTTATCTAACAAATGCTTCCACCGGGCATGCTTGTTATTTCACTCAATCTGACATCACTGTGAGAGTAGTACTCTGAGTGTCAGTCATGTTTTTATTGTAAATGGAGCTTAAAGGGATTTATTCAAGATTCCTAAGGCAAACAAGCAGTTAGTGGCAGGCATAGAAAAGGATGCAAATGAGTCAATGTGATATACACAGAAGCCGATGTGATCTCTTAGAGACCCTATAAACTCTGCATAAAATTGGATGACATTCCTTTACAAGTAATTAAAAAGCAGTACCCATCTCAACCATGACACTGCATCATGTTAATATGCACAAATGCCTTCATAATTCTGTAGGAAAAAATAATTTTCTATCTGGAATTCTGTACCTAGAAGATCTGTCAACTATGAGGATAGAATAAAAACATTTTGGACATGGAATTCCTTAGGAATTTACTGGAGAGAGTGTTCTGCCAAAATTAGGAAATAAGACAAGAAAGAAGATGTAGGATCCAGGAAATTGAAGATCCAGCACAAAACGGAGGTGAGGATGTTCCCAGGAGAATGGACAGTGGAGAGTTCAAGTTGATCAATGTAGAGCAGGCCTTTAGAACAACTGGTCCCGACTAAAGCAGATCAGGAGATCCTGGGAGATATTTCTTCAAGAAGATGAAATGTGTCCAGCACTAAAATATGTTTAAACATATAACACAGACACAATTATAGGGATTTGGATTGAATGTGTGATTATTTGTGGAAAGTTATGCAAAATAAAAATAAAACAATTATTCATTCTGGGAAAAGAGAAGAAGCAATCACACTATACTATATAGCTCAACAGTGAATAATATTTATAGCAAATAAATACTTGTTACTGATATAAACAAAATTATAACTACCCAGGAGAGGAAGGAGGTGAAAAAGTTGTGTTTTGTGGCTGAGATGAAACCTAAAGCTGAGACAATATAATATTTACAGATATTGAGGCAAATAACCAAGGGGGGAAAAAAAGAGCTAAAAACACGTTTTAAAGTATCTGCCTTTGGGAAGTAGAAAAAGGCAAGGAACCGGTGCTATTTTTCATAACAAGTCATATACAGCTGTTTGCAATAACAACATGTTGAATTATGATACAAATAGAAACCAAAAACTAAAAATATGAAAATACTTGAATTTTATGTGATCTTGGGCAAGTAACTGCTAGGGACATCATTTGTAAAAATAAAGAGGAGGAAGTGTTACCCTTTCATTTTGGATAAGCTTTGACTCAATACATTTAAGAGTTAAGCTAACTTGTTTCAGCTTTTATTCAGTATGATCAAGGAAATGGAGTCCAAATTTCATAACCAAAAGGGGTAATGGCGTCATCAGGTTGGATGCCTTCAGTTTTAGGGGGAAAGCCAGAGAAGCTAAATAATTTGTTCACAGGCATAAGACTCTTAGTGTCTGAGAACATATAGGAATGTGGGTCTCTAGCTCTTGATCTAAAATTTCTTTTATTATTATTATTATCCTCATTATTTACCACAATGTCAGAGAAGGAAGGCAGAGAGAGAGAAAGAGAAAGAGAGAGAGAGAGAGAAAACCACACAGAACCACATAAAACTGATTCTTAGAACATCATTTCCTGTGGTAAAGCTGGGTAAGTGGTTTAACTGAACCTCTTCCTTCCCCCCCATTCTCCCCCATCTTGATAGAGTTGTGTGTCTCCCTCTAACTGCAGCAAAGATGAAAGTCAAGGAAGACACATTTCTAACAGAGATAAATCCATCTTCATAGTACAGAACATCACCAGTATCAATTTCTATTCTGTGTCACCAAACCGTCCCTGAGGCTATTAGTAATTTTCCAGACTTATCCCCAGACTCTGAGTCTGCGGGTGAATCAATGCTGCTGGGGTTATTACAGAGACACTGAGTGAGTACATGGAGCACGAGATGGTTGGCAGTGTCACAGGTGACATTCTGTGTGCTGCAGACTGTTTCCCTTCCCCCAGTCAATTTGCTGTGCTCGCTGCATGCAAATACAAGAGGGAAATCTAAGAGGCCAGTTACTAAGGAGACCAAACAGGTGCTCTGTGAGTCATCCTCTCTTTGGAGGGAATCTGGGTAAATTTTCTATGATGGAAGATTCGCTTATGATTAATTCACTTTTGACATCCATTTCAATGCACAAGGGATGAAGAATTAATTTCAAATTAAGCATTATCTTTTCCCCACAACACTCAGAACTAGGATGGGAAAGGTTTAGGCAGCCGACTGGCAGGTGACAGCAGAAAATGATTCTTGCTGTACTGTAGGGACTTGGGGTCATGGGAGAAGCCCCACCTCCTTAGAGAAAGAATGAAATAGGCAGAAGCTTCTGAATGAAGAGGAGACTGTGCCTCTGGGCCAGGAAAAGCGTGGGTGACAAATCGAGTCATTTGGCCCAGTAGAAAGAGCTGGAAAAGGGACCGGATGTTAAAGTGATCCTATCTTGCTGTTGTGCTAAATCCTGCAGAACAGCCAGTCCCTTCCAGGCAGTCAGCCCTGATAAGATAAAGGATTTAGAGAAGGGGGGCCCCACAAAAGGGGGAGGAAATAAAGAGGAACACTTAATTTCGTTTTGACCTTCTTTCTGGGAGGCAGCAGCAACATGGTGGGAACATCAAGGATTTAGCCATCAGACCAATGTCATTTGCAATCCCAGCAATGCCATGGAATAGCTGAGTCCTAGAGCTATTTACACTAATCTTTCTCGGTGTTACAGAGAAATTCTACGTCAAAGAGGCCCTCTTTTCTTCTGGTAACTAGTTTAGAAAGTCCTTACCTACATGTTTTAGTTTGAGCCCCCAGAAACACACAGAACTAGTCTAGCTGGGCACGGTGGTACACGCCTGTAATCCCAGAGGCTCAGGGGGCTGAGGCAGGAAGATTGCGAGTTCAAAGCCAGCCTCAACAAAAGTGAGGTGCTAAGCAACTCAGTGAGACACTGTCTAAATAAAATACAAAATAGGGTTGGGGATGTGGCTCAGTGGTCAAGTGCCCCTGAGTTCAATCCCTGGTCTAATTACTTTCATGAAAAATACATATATTTCCTTCTGATATAATATGCTCCTAACATGATATGCACCCTTTCTTCCTCTGATTGCTGTTTCTCATAGGTGTAGCAGAGACTGTACTCTAGCCAACAAAATCATCTGTTCTTCCTTTCCTTTGGGATTATGGAACTATCTTTGGGTAGACCTGCCCTCACTAAACTACCTTTCCCAGACCCCCATGCAGTTAGGTGTGAGCAATCATGGATGATGGTGGAATGTGAACAAGAATGATGACTGCCATTCTTGACCAGCAATTTAAGATAGTGGATATGTCTTTTGCATGCCCTTCTTCCATCTTTCCAACTATAATTTGGTCATAGTGGTATCCCTGTTTCAATCTTGTAGTAACGAGAGTGCCCTTCATGGAACAGAGCCACCTGTCAGCCTAGAAAATCACCTGGGATTGTTAGACAAGAGAAGTAAGCTTCTATGTTCTTTCTTTCTTTTTTCTTTTTTTCTTTTTTTTTCTTTTTGTAGGGCTGTACCAGGGATTGAATGCAGGGGAACTTAACCTGCATTAAGCCACATCCCCAGCCCTATTTTGTATTTTATTTAGAGACAGGGTCTCACTGAATTGCTTAGCACCTCGCTTTTCCTGAGGCTGGTTTTAAACTCGCGATCCTTCTGCCTCCGCCTCTCAAGCTGAGCTTCTGTGTTCTTTAAGACACTGTATCAACAGATCTCATGGTATCAGCAACCTATACTTACCCTATCTAAAACAGGTCCTCTTAAGGTGTTCCTCAGAAATGGGTATAATGGCCAGGCATGGTGGCACACGCCTGTAATACCAGTGACTCGGGAGGTTGCGACAAGAGAATCGTGAGTTCAAAGCCAGCCTCAGAAATATGTACAATGATTAGGTTATGTTGTAGTTTCAGTGGAGTAGAACACTTACCTCCCTTTTGCTGGATATTATCATATGGTAGTTAATATCATGTTGACTTTAAATCTAAAATTCTAAATTTATTGTTGCTGAACCATATATCCTCCAACCTATACTTGAAGAATTTATTTTTTGATGCAAAAGAAACTCCTTATATTTATTCTTCTGAAACATCCATTTGGTGGACTTAATTATAATTTAATCCATCATTCCAGTTTGCCAATATCCTTTTGTTTTCTAATTCAATCATCTACTCTCTTTATTTTACTCATTTATTATTTATATGTGGTGCTGAGGATGGAACCCAGTGCCTCACGCTTGCTAGGCAAGCGCTCTACCACTGAGCTACACCTCCAGCCCCCACCGCAGAACTTCTTTATGTGCTGTATCCTGTAGTTGTAATAAAGTTCTATGGAAAATAATAATAACCTGTGGCTTCCACTGAAGCTGGAGTCTTCCCATGATTTCCTTATGGGAAGACTTTCTACATATGGCACAACTGCCACAATTCCTCCTCAGCATGAAGAACATTTCACTTTAAAAGATCTTTCTTGCGCTGGGGGTGAGCTGCCTAGCATGTGTGTGGCCGGGGTTCAATCCCAGCACCCTCAGAAAATTTTTTTTAAAAAGGTTTATATTTTTGTGACTTACATATTTAGGACCTGATTAGGTCCTGGTGCTCTTCTCATGCCCCCTGTCTTTGGGAATGGCACTATTATGAGTTTTAAATGAGCTTAAGAAAGCATCTGGTCATGTGAATCATCAACTTAGAATCTCATCTGTAATCCCCACCGAGCCCTGTTTACACTTATCTCCTGAATATGCCTTCACTTTGCTCCCTTGATCTCTTCATCTCCACACTGGTCTAAGCCACCATCACCTTTTAATGGTCTCACCGCCCCCATGCGGCCCCCTTTTAATCTGTTCTACAAGCAGGAGCCAGAGTGGTACTTTGAAAACAAAATATCTCTTTATGTTATTGACCCTCTTTCTAAATGCTTGTGGTCAGCAACAGCCAGGCCTGCCCATGGAAAGCCACTAAACAGACATAAACAGAATTTCTAGGCTCCAAGATGAAGACAGAAAATTCTGGCAACAATGTTGTCACTCAGAACTAGACTTAAGTGAGGCCTGGGTGATGTGGACTGCAGTGGCAGAATTGTTGCCTCACATTGGGAGGGAGAATAAATACCACAAACCCCTTGGTTCAGAAGGATTGGTCACTGTCATAAGTCACAGGCCACTGCTGATACCCAAGACACGTAAGAACCAGAAGGTGCCTGAGGAGGCATCCTGCCCTTAGTGGTGTCTGTGCTGTTCTCATGTCCACTTTGATGCTCCAAAAAGCTTGTGAGAGGAATAGATTGGTGTCCACCGATTTCAGATCCCCTACTCCCAAGCCCAGTCCTGGCCTTCTTGCTCCAGGGCCTAAAGAATCCTCCAATCCAGAGTTCTTAGGATCAGACTCCTAAGTGTGGCACTTGGCTAGGTTTTCAAGCTCCCGTGTTACCCCATTTCTTCTCACTCTCTGTGCAGACACAAGACCTTCCAGTTCTTCATTCTTGCCACAAACACTCCCTTCTGCTCCAAGCTCTCCTCTTAGCCTGGGGTGCTCTGTCTCCTCGATTCAGCTGGATGACTTCTCATCTTTCTGATGGTACTCAGCTCAAGTACCATTGCTTCAGGAAGCCTTTCCTGATCCACTAACCAAATCCCATCAGTAGATGCTTTTATAGCATTTTTTCATCTCCTCCTAACTCTGGCCATCATGGCAGCTTGCATGTCTGAGAAAGTATTTGATAAATGTTTTTCCAAGAGAACAGGGGAAAATGTCTTGTTTTGCATACTGTTGTTTCTCTTGTATCTAGCCTAGCACCTGGCATGGTAAACACTCAATAAATTTCACAAGTGAATTAATAAATGTCCTTGTGTTTTTTTTTATAAAGAGGAATTGTTTTGTAACTGACATCTCTCCTCTTTTTGGATGAGGTTTGGCAGTTCATCAACAAGTATTTATTGATCTTTATGAGGCATAGAGAATTCTTCTTCTATTTTTTAATAGACCCATAGCACATGGTATGTGAATGATGTGCTATATTCTAAGGAAGACAAATGAGGTACAACAAAGAGACCAATCTTCATCTTCTCATGAGATATGCTAGAGTAAGATAAGTAACCAGAGACAAACAAGACAGGGATGAGATCACTTCCAAAAATAACAGAGGATAAGTTAGTGATCAAGCTAAGATTGATGGAATAAAAGGTGCCAATAGCTTCCTCTTCCATCATTGACTTTGAGCATTTTTGTTAAGGATTTTTCTCTTCTGGACAAGAGCAATATGACACTATGACTCACCATAGGCAGTCCAGAGGTAAGCATTGCATATTGCATCCTGGGCAGCCAGCGTGAACTGGTCTACCTTCGGTCTCCACAAGAGAAGGAGGGAAGCCATTCTAGAGAGCAGGGTTAATGTTTGTCTGACTGTGGCACAAAAAAGAAGTAGGAGTTTCATTCCTATTATGGAAACTGAAGCCAGCTTAGAGTAATGCCACTGTTTTCACCACTCATCATGTGCTCCATTCCCTTTACCAAAAGATTATGTAACAGGAAAAGTGATCCCAGGGGAATCACTCCTAAGGCAGCAGACTTGTTCCTAGCACCTGATCACTGATCAGAACCCTGTGCATCGACATTGTGTTGGTTGCCACATCAGGCACTGTGAAGATTTATGCCTGCGAGGGCTGCTGGGAAGGAGGCTAGGCTGGTATAGAACAGCCAGGAAGAAGAACCAGCCTCAGCTTTTCCCAATGGGCAGTGGAGTAACAGTGATGTGAGAACCTACCTCATAAATATTTGATGACTGTTGAATAGGCTGTTTGCTTCCCTGGAGGAATACCATGCATCTTAAAAGCATTTTTGTGGAGAACATGGTGTTTTGTTGATTGGTAAACCAGAAGCTTAAGAACAAAAGTATCCAAATCCTTATTTATCCCAGATGTCTATGGCAAAACCATCCAAATTCAATGCCTCGAAAGATAATGGCTCATTTGGACTTGCCTTAAAGGAGATGATAATTGATGATCTTCACACTTCACATTCCTTCATTATTTAGATGATAGTAAAGTTAATTTGGAAAACAGATTTAAAACAACCCAAACTGTTGGTGATTCAACCCAAGAGTAATATCCTTTCAGAAGATGTGGATTTAAAGGTGAAGTAAGGAAAGGGAGCGTTCATGGGAAACAATGGGAATGTGGGATTATGCGAAGGGTAATATCAAAAGGATTAGTCATGAATTTTGAAACATAAAATAATGGGCATGAAACAGTTCATTTGTTGCTTTTGGCAGTTCAACATTGGTCTCCTTTCTACAGCCGATTTCCTTTCTGATTTTGTTTATGGGGATTTTCTTTCTCCAATGTGTGTTTCCCTGATGACGAAGCACATCCTTTCCTCTAAGGAACTGAAAGGAATCCCCATCCTCTATCTCCCTAGGGATGTGCACATGCTCTAGGTTCAACCATTGCACTTACTGTCTCAGGGATTTCAATCTTGAGCAAGTGGTCAAAGGAAATGACAAACTGGCTATTCAACTCAGGGCAGGGGCACGGGCAATGCCTGAGCAACCCACTCTACCGTGTACCTGTAGCTGGGTTCTTGCTACCTGGTTTTCTGCATATCCTTTCTTTCTCCTGGTTTTAATGGTTTAATGCTTATTTCTCCAGCGTCCTAGTGATTCTCCGAGTCCTTATGTCCTTCCAACAGATTCCTTTGGCTCAAGATAGCCAGAGTGACTAATATACAAATGGTAAATTAGTATGAAGAAGCCTGTTGAAATGGTGTAAAATTAAAAAGCATTCCAAGGCAGATGCTCAGGAGAAGGGATTGGGAAATTTTGGGTCGGAATGAGGATGTTTCTTGGTCTGGAATCCAGAATACAGGGAAAAAAAAAAAAAAACCTGATTGTGTGGTGCTTCTCAGGCTCCAAGGTAGACCTCAAAATTGGACAGAGAAGAGCTATGTTTTTCCCCCAAGGATCAAAGACACAGAGAAAAACAGCCTAATTGTGGCAGCAATATAGAAATGACTTGAGTTTTTTTCAGCAATGAAAATTTAATATGGAAGATTAGATAATTTAGAAGAATTGGAAAAGTAAGCAGGGAAAAGTTAGGCAACAGGGAAAGCAGCTACCTCCCCACCCCTGCCTCAAGGGATAAAGAAAGGAGGGGAGAAAATTACAGTGTAGGGGAAGGGGCCTCCCACCTGTGGGAGCTAAGACCAAGGAGAGACATCTGTGGTAGCCAGAATTGTGGAGAAGATGTAGTAACTCTTGGAGGGACCACATCTGAGATACCCTAACTTTCTTCCTCCAGCCGTCCTTACTCCTAGGGATGCATTTGACTGGAAGCCAGGTGATGAGGGTATGGAAAATACAGCTCACAGGGATGTGTATGAGAACAAATAGGCCATGACCCCACAGAGTGCAGACAGAGGCCACCTAGCCAGCAGGGGTACTGTGATATTCAAAGGTAAGATCTGAGAAGGAGCTCAATGACCTGACTAAAACCACAGCTGTCTGGAAGCCAGTAGTCATTGCTGCTGTAACAAATGATGGCAAATGTAATGGCTTGAAACAACACATGTTCATCAGGTTGGAAGCCTACAATCAATTTCATTGGGTTAAAGCTGGGTATCATCAGGGCTGGTTCCCTAGAAAGGTTTCAGAGGAGAGTCTTCTTTCTTGCCTTCCTTACCTTCTAGAGGATACATGCACTCCTCTCATCACTCCAGTCTCTTGCTTCTGACCTTATATCTCCTCTGACTCTCACTTTCTGCCTCCCTCTTGTAAGGACTCTTTGTCATTACATTAAACCCACCCAGAGAATCCAGGATAATCTCCAATTCAAGATCCTTAATGTAATCCCAACTACAAAGTCCATTTTGCTATATAAGGTGACACCTTCACAGGTTCTGGGGATTATAACATGAACATCTTTGGGAAGCTATTATTTAGAATACCAAGTGGTGGATCCTTGGAGCTCAGTCAACTGCATGGCATTTATTGGGATCGTGGATAGGTAGCTCATTTGCAGTTGGGTCCTGAGATTCTATTAATTACAGTAAAATAGGACTTTGCATATGCACTATAAGATTATGGAGTCAGCATCACAGAAAAGAAGGAAGCTCGATAAGGATTCTCATTCCGACGGGGAGGTGTTATGGATAAAACGTCAATTTGGCTGAGGCTTGCCTCACTCAGTCTAGCATCAGTGGTAGAATCCACATAAAAGCCCACCCCATTTCTTGCATTTTCTTGGGACTCTAGATCAGCCATAGTTGTAACCACATAGCTTGGAAAAGATGTGAGAGGTATTCAGAATTCTGTTGGATGTCATTAAAAAGTCTGAAAGTGTTGAGGTCTACATGATGCGAATAATAAAAAAGAATCTAAAATTCAATTAGGCACAAAAGAAAATAGCTTAGCCTGGACACAGAGTTGAAGATGTCAGATTATCAGATGAAAGAATTATGTAAGAGTATAACTCTAAACCAGGAGCAACCCCCTCCCTCTGAGGAATATGGAATTTGACACTCTTCGTTGTCATAGAAGCTATTCAAAAAAGGCTCACCTTGTCTTTCAATAATCTCCATGGATTTATATTCATTCCCCAGGCCTGCATTTTGGTTTTATATCTCTAATCAATAAGCAATCTCGGGCTGAGTGAGATAATGATCCTATTCTGGCACTGTTAAGCCAGAAACATCAACACACCTAAGATATGAAATATAAGAAAAAATGAATAATAAAGTATTACAAAACCACGGTATTAAGATGTATGACAAATGTGGAAACATTTAATGAATACTTGATAGCAAAAGCACATATTGTAAAAAACAAATAGATATATTAGAGAAACTGACAAATTAGTCTTGGGCATTCAATTTAAAATTTGCACTTGAATTTGGGCTTCTCGTTTTTTTAAAAAGGCATAAGGAAAAAATGGATTTAGCTTCTAAGTAGTATTGTGCTGTTTCCAAGAACCTAAGATTTTTGATTCATTTGATTTATAAGAATTTCTAAGTATTTGAGGATGGCTATGCTTTTTCTGGTTGCAACCTGTCCATTTAGACTCTGGAAGGGCTTAAAAAGAAATGGAACACATTTTTTATTAATGAAGTTTAAATGTTAAAAGGGATTTTATTAACTAAAGCTGTAAATGGATTCATTGTTATAGATACTTAGAATGTTCCATGTGAAAGGATCAGATACCAATGAAAAGCCCCTTGTTTTTATTTTATAAAATTTTCTAAATTTATAAATAGCCTAACAAGATTTTTCAGTAGAACCTCAAGCCTTAAAGTGAGCAAGTTTTTAAATTTGTTATTTAGTCAACAAATTTAATTTTAAATCTGGTGAGTATAGTGTTTTCTGTGTATTGTCTCCCTCAGATATCAGAATCGACAGTATATGCACCTATATCTGAAAGCTCGGGGCTGGACGAGTCTAGAGTTTTCCCCAAGAGAAAGCAACCTAACGAGGATCACATAAATGGAGGTTTAGAGAAGGTCACCTGCAGCATAACTCTTGATGGGGGACATTTTCGACGTGTTATGAGTCATACATACACACACCTCCTAAGCTGGCCTTCATCCTTGCCGTTACCATCTCTGCATCATTCATTCCCAAGCCATCTCTTCCAAATCAATTTGTTTGCTTGGTTTTCTGGCTGTTCCCCAAATGGGTTCTGACGTACTTCATCCTGCCCTATGTCCCTGTGCCCTCCACTTTCTGGGTTTGGAATCATTGTTCCTTTTCAGTTTTTCTATGAAATCTGTAATATAGAGATGGATTCACTTTCACATCTCTCTTAAATTTTGTAGCTTGCCCGTGGCTTCCTTCTTTGCATCTCTAGGAGTGCAGTCTTTGGTTATCTATTTGGGTCCAAGCCTGGACATTTTGCTTTGTGTTGGAAACCATCTCAGGAAGTACTTTGTGGGATTGTGTGTTCATGGCATTCAATGAAAATGCATTGCGTGTTGTTTTGCATGGCAAAAAAAAAGAGAGAGAGAGAGAGAGAGCATTTGTGTATTTTGAAGCACTGTGAGCAGAATGAGCTTCCACATGATTGCAGAACTGAAGCGGGGTGTCTCTTCTAATTTTTAAGACAGTGGGGGAAACAAATCTGGATGAAAATGGGCAGAATAGAGCTGAAAGGTATCCTGTTACCTGGGCATTAGGGCAGCCAACTAATCAATCTCAGACAGCCTGTCAGCTTACATTTTCCAGGTCATCTCTCTTATCATTCCATTGTGTAACTTGGGACAATTTATAGCCTGCTTGTGGTCTCTTTATATGTTTTTCATGGTGTGAGCTGAATAGCTCTAATTCAACCCAATTTGCTAAGTTCTTTGTGTGTGCGTTTGTTTTTTGTTTGTGTTTGTTTGTTGCCTTGATTACTTTGTGGTAGGGGATTTACTCTGACTTGATAGCATCCTGTAATCAGCAAAGTATAGTCACAATCTCACTGGAAATTGATACGAAATATGCAAATGTAAATGTAGGATGAATGGGAAGTATTAGGTGTATCTGCTTCAATCCTGCTAATCCATCTGGGAAAATCTGTCTATATTATTTCTGCTCACTCAAGGTATTTTTATGTACAGTATAGTACATCTCAAAATGAACTGCTTCTCAAAGAGCTTTTGTCTACATAAGAGACATGAATAGTTCAAGAACCACACTAATATAATTAGTAACCAAATTATTTAGGATAATGTATTCTTTAAAAAAATACTAGATTCTTTTGGTATAAAATTTAAGAATTATAACCAGAAAATAACGTGAAGTCTTGAAAGTAAGGGAGATTTATATTTAAAAAAACAAAAAAACTCCTCAAAAATAAAAGTTTCTTTCCCCCTAAACTCATTATTAGCTGTGGCAAAGATTAGGTCATTTTTCACTAAAAGCCATGGCTCTCTTCTTAGCGACATTTCTTAGCCCCTTTGCATCTGAGCAGGGCTATAAGACTAGTGGCAGCTGAAGAGAAGTGATGAGTGTCATCCAGACCAGGCAGATCAGAGAGGGGGTGCTTTTGGTTCATACTCTGTTTTCTTCAACAATAGGCTGATGGTGGAGCATCCAGCAGTAGATTCCAGGACTTTCCCAAGATGGCAGATCACTAGATGGAAGGAGCCTGGACTGTGAATGGCAGTGTGGAGAATTCCCTGTCAGCCTTCGTGGAATGAACAATAACATTTCTTGCATTAAGCCACTAAGATTTTACAGTCATTATTGAAGTTACCGTACCCTAATTAAGACATTGGATACACATTAATTGCTCAGAAAAATGATTGTCAATGCTGGTTAACAGGCTGACAATTCTAGGCATCCTTAAAGGTTTTGAGGAATTTTTCTTCTTTACTTTTGTCCTATAACAAAGATCACAAGTCCACATGTCAGTGTTTAAGACACTGTGGAAGAAACTATTCAGAGATAGAAATTAAATGAATTTCTTAATTTATTGTATAACTAAAAATATCTCTTATTGACTAATAAGCATGTGAAATGATTCTCAAATAATGAATCAATAGGAAAATGCAAATCAAAGCCATTTTGCACCTACTATTTAAAAAAAGCAAAACAGAAAATAACAGGTGTTGGTGAGGCTGTAGAAAAACTGGAAACCTGTGTATTTCTGGTGTAAATGTAAAATGGTACAACCACTATAGACAACATTACAGCAGTTCCTCAAAAAACTAAACCTTGATGCTGTGATCTATCAGTTTCACTTTTGGATATATACCCATAAGAATTTAAAACATAAATTTGAACAGATTTTTTACACCAATGTTCATAGTAGCATCATTCATAATAACCAAAAGATAGGAGGAAACCAAGTGTCTATTGGTAAATTAATGGATAAATAAAATGTGGTACTGAAGAAACACAAAATTAAATAATATTTAGACTTATAAAGAAAGGAAATTCCAACATGTTCTATAACCTGGATGAGTCTTGAAGACATTATGCCAGTGACAAATATTACATTATTCTATTTATATGAAGTATCTAGATTAGTAAAACTCATAGAGACAGAAGTAACGTGGCAGTTTCCAGATGCTGGGGGATTGGGGAGCAGGGAGTTGTTAGCAGGAATAGAGTTTCCATTTGTGCAGATGAAAAGAGTTCTGGAAATGTATGGTGGAGATGGTTGCATAATAATGCAAATGTACTCCATGTAACTGACCTGTACACTTAAAAATGGTTAAAATGGTAAATTATGTGTGTATTTTACAATAAAAATTCTTTTAAAAATAAAATCAAACAAAAAAATATTTAATTAGTTCTGAGATTAGTAATATTGTTTGTGAATTTACAAAAGCCCTGGGGATAGTTCTTGCTTTCAAGCTGGCTCAAATCCATATAAAATGTACTAATCGGTATATAGAATAAAATATACTGTAATATGTTCCCTTCATTTTTAAAAATTTGCTCTTTTTAGATATACATGACTATAGAGTGTATTTTGACACAACAAGGGAAGGTGAGGAGGAGAAGAATAGAAATACATTGGATTAGATAAAGGGAAGGGAGGGGAGTGGGAATAGGAAAGACAGTAGAATGAATCGGGCATAACTTTCCTGTGTTTATATATGAACACACGACCAGTGAAACTCCACATCATGTACAACCACAAGAATGGGATTCTAATTTGAATAAGTTATACTCCATGTATGTATAACACGTCAAAATACACTCTACTGTCATGTATATCTAAAAATTCTTTTTAATATTCAAGCCAAGTCATTTTTTAATGGATCCTGTCAATAGATTAGGGTGGAGGTATAGGACATAAGATCAACTTAATTTTTTTCTTTGACAGAGGATAGATCTTGGAGAAAGTAGAATAGTAACAGGAATTTACATAGACATAACTAACACAATTTATCAGCAAGAGTTGGGTCAATTACACTTTTCTACTCATGACACACTAGTATTCCTCTCTAGCTCTAATTTATTATTTTCCCCCTTCATCCCTGATAACCCCACCTCTGTGTTTGATATGTGTATTTTAAAAATTCATATAATCAACAATATGCTGTAGAGCTCTCTCTGTTTTTCTTAACAATATTTTTGAAAGTTCATCCATGTTGCTCTGTATACCTCCAGTTTTGATGCATAGTATTCCATGATGAGCTTCTGTCATATGTTATTTATCCATTCCACTAGTGATGGGCAGTGTTTTGCCTTTTATTTCCCTCTACCTCAAAATAAAACGCTGTAATGAACTTCTTTGTACTTGCCATTCTTGGATCTGTGGATACTTTTCTCTTGGGTTTATACTCAATAGTGAGTATGCACAGACTGAATTTCTTTAAGTTTTGCCACTTATTTCTCCAGAATGGTTGTACTCATTCTCCCACCAGCAGGACATGAAAGATACTATTTCCCCATATTCTATTGTCAAATTTTTCAATATTTTCCAATATATGCATGTATAACACAAGGGTTATTTTATTTTTCTTTCAATTTTCATTCCTATGATTGCCAGTGAGTTTGGACATCTTCATGTACTTTTAGCCATTATAATTTCTCCCTTTTGTACATTGCTTATTCATATTACTTGCCTATATTTCGGTTAGAGTCACAATCTTTTTCTTATTATTGGCAAAAGACCTTGAAATTTTAATCTTTTATGGTTTTTTATGCTGCAAAGTATTTTCTCCACTATATTATTCAATTTTTATTTTTTTCTATGGTGGGATTTGTTGAGCCAAAAGCCTTAATTTTGATGCAAATTCATAATTTTTGCCTTATGCTTAATACTTTGGAATTTCGCTATAAGGCCACAGAGACTCTCTGTTACTTTTATATTTGTGTTTTCTCAAGCTATTGAAAGTAATTATGTATTGATAAGGTGAATAGGAATAAACTTTATTATATTCTGTATATGTGAAAGGCCAGAATTTCCCAAGGAAAAAGATCAGAATTTTCCATAGAAAACTATGTGAGATATTAAATGGGGAAGAGAAATAAAGAGTTCCATGGTCAAATAAGTTTGGGATAAATCTGGCTAGAAATGGTAAACAGAATCTTTTATCCTACCAGTCTTTTCAGAGCCCTTAATGTGTTAATATACATTTGGAATATTCAGGAAGGGTCTGGAGCAGGAGTGGGCAAATCACCTGTTCATGGGCCCGTGTGATTCATGACCAGCTTTTGTATACCCCTCAAGCTAACAATGTTTATTACCTTTTAAAAGTGTTGTCCAAAAAGAAGATAAAGATTATGTAACAGAGACCATCTGTAACACATAAAGCCTAAAATATTTACTGTCTGGCCCTCCATAGAAGAAGTTTGCAGATCCCTAGTGTATAGTATGCAAAGTATCCAAAATATATTGATCCCAGAACCCTCTGGTGGAGGAAGGTCTCAGGGGGCTCACGTTCAGCAGCCCAAAAGCCAGGAAGCATGCTTGGGCTGGATGAACACAGAATTAACAAAAGTGTAGATCTGACTATTTTCCAATTAATTTGAAAGCTGTGTAGTCATGAAATTATTAAAGGTTTAATTGATTATATTGTCAGTGCCAACCTTCTACCCAATGTTAATCTGATCCAATCTTCTTTGTTCTCACAACCACAGAAGGGAAACACCTTCGGAAAGTCAGCCCACACGCTGTTTCTTTCCCTGTGGCCCTTCTGCCACCTACGCCACCACTTCAGTATATTTGTGCTCCTGCTTGAAACCACTCACTCTGAACTCTAAATTCCATTTTAATTTTTCCATTGTGTCAGAGTTTCTGAAAATACTCCATTGATAACCCCTAACTTTTGCAACTAGTTCTGTTGTTTTTATTTATTTTTCTGAAATTATTTCTTAAAAGATCTATCTAAGATCATTTCCTTTCTTTATGATTTTCATTATATGTTGGAAGAGACAGATTCAAAAGTATTTACTATATCTATTTACTATTGCCATAGTGGAATTATGGGAGTCTGATAATATAACAGGAATAAAAATGATTGACCGGCTATAATGTGCAGAAGTTTCAAAAATGTTTATCCTGTTGATCAAATCCATATGCTATGGACTAAATATTTGTGCTCCCCTGATCCAATTCATGTGTTGAAATCTTAATACCCAAAGTGATGGTATTAAAAGGTGGGGGCTTTGGGAGGTAGTTGGATCATGAGAGTAGAGCACTAATGAATGGGATGAATGCCCTGATAAAAAAGTCCCTAGGGAGCTCCTTCTCTTTTTCCATCATGTGAAGATACAACAAGAAAAGGAAGATCTGCAGCCTGGAAGAGGGTCTCCACCAGAAAGAAGCCAATTATGTTGATATTCTGATCTCAAATTTCCAGTCTCCAGAAATAAATATCTCTTGTTTAAAAGCCACACAGTCTCTAGTATTTTGTTATAGCAACCTGAATGAACTAAAACACTATATGAAAGTATTATATTCCTTTAAGAGAAGAACTCTGGGAAGAGGATGGAAAAGTTCCCACCAACTGACTGCATACTAATATAACCACTTAGGAAAGCAGTGTGGAGATTCCTCAAAAAACTAGGAATGGAACCACTGTATGACCCAGTTGGCCTACTCCTTGGTATTTATCCCAAAGAACTGAAATCAGCATATTCTAGAGATACAGCCACCTCAGTGTTTATAGCAGCACAATTTACAATAACCAAATTATGGAATTAACCCAGATCTTTCAATACATGAATGGATTAAGAGTCTGTGGTATACACAATGGAATTTTACTTCGCCATAAGAATGAAATTATGGCATTTGCTGGTAAATGGATGGAAATGGAGAATATCATGCTAAGTGAAATAAGCCAGACTCAGAAAATCAAGGGTCAAATGTTTGCTCTCATATGTGGAAACTAGAGCAAAATAAGGGAAAGAAGGAGGGGGAGATCAGATATCATAAAGATATAGAAAAGATTAGAGTAGAAGAAGGAAATTGAGAAGGAGAAAGGAGGGATGGGAAAGGAGAGGAAATGTGGAATGAATTTTAAAAATAATGCTACATGGCGCATGCCTATAATCCCAGTGGCTCAGGAGGCTGAGGCAGGAGGATCGCAAGTTCAAAGCCAGCCTCAGCAACGGTGAGGCGCTAAGCAACTCAGTGAGACCCTGTCTCTAAATAAAATACAAAAATGGCTGGCGATGTGGCTCAGTGCCTAAGTGCCCCGAGCTCAATCCCTGGTACCTCCCTCCACAAAAAACCATGCTATGTGCATAAATAATAGAGAGGGGAGATGTGAACTGAAATCAAATTCCATGAATGTGCAAATTTGTTGAGATGAACCCAACTACCATGCAAAACTATAATGCTCTAATAAAAAAAGAAAGTTCCGGGGCTGAGATTGTGGCTCCGTGGTAGAACACTTGCTTTGCATGTGTGAGGCACTGGGTTCGATCCTCAGCACCACATAAACATAAAAAAAATAAATAAAATAAAGATATAAAAAAAAAAGAAAGTTCCCACCAAATTGAAACCAGACTAATTAAGTGGTCAAAAAGAAGTGTGTTTGGGCATGGGGTGGGGGTTCTCTGACTATGGCCTAGACATACTGACTTGTTTCCTAAAATGTATAGTAAGGAAAGTGAAAAATAGAAACTATAATAAGAAACTTGGCAAACATCACCTTAACCAAGTGACCAAGGTTATAATCATCAGTAATGTCACCTGGCATTCATGTACCCTGATTTGATGAGAAGGGTACTTTACCTGGGTGATACTCTTTCCTAAAACCTCTAACCAGTCTGATCATAAAAAAAGCAACAGATCAACTCCTATTGGAGAATATGTTACAAAATGCAACTGATGTTCCTCATAACTGTCAAAGTCAAGCTCATGAAAAACAAGGAAAAGCTGAGAAACTCTCACCAGAAGAGCAGAAGGTCCTATGGGAATGTGACAAGTAAATGCAAAGTCCTGGAGAACTTTAGGAAAAAAATTGGTGAAATCCAAATAAGATCTGGATTGGAGTTAATAATAATATAGCAATATTATTTCCTAGTTTTAAGTCACGTACCAAAATGATAAAAGATGATAACATTTGGGAAAACTGGAATGGGCTGCGGGGCATATGGGAACTGTCAGTACTGTCGTTACAAAATTTCTATAAATCTAAAATTGCTCTAAGGTACAAAAGTTCATTTTAAAATGGAGGGGCAGATTTCATGGGAATCAATGATGAATGGTGGTGGTGTTATGAAGTGTTATATTGTGGGGTGTGGACAGAGCTCTTCATGAGTCCAAAGTAGAGAGCGACTAGTCACGGCTGATACGGAAAGTGCTTTGTAACATCAGATGAAAAGAAGAGCATGTTACAGTGAGAGGCCAACATACTGAGAGGTGGGCTGCAGATGTTCTGTTCAGGGGTATTGAAATAACCAGCAAGAGCAGAGGGTCGAGGTGGTGAGAAGTGGGTTGGGACAGGGAGGGGAAGCCAAGTCATGGTGGGTTCCACTGGCTGGAGAGGGCGCCTCAGAACTGATTTGTATTGAACCGCTGAGAAATTTCTGAAAAGAGAAAGATCTTCATCATCTAGAGAAGAAAAAGCATGATTAAAAATTATCTGTAGAATCCTCAACCACTTTAATATGTGGTAGCTTACAAATAATAAATGAAAAAGAAAATAAGTGCCTTCTAATATGTAAAGTTATATGGAGGAGAGCAAGCAGCCCTTTTCATCTACACTCGGACCTTGACCCGGGATGTTTGATTGTGTTAAGGGAGGCTTCCTTTAGATGTGATGCAGTGCCTTTTGTCCGAGAAGCCATTAAGCCTCAGAGTATGTCACAAAGGCAGGTGCAGAATCTCTTACAGGGAAGGGACTGTAAGATCAAGCTGGAGGCTTGGCCTGGATTCTCTGTAGAATAACCCTTTATTCCAGTTTCCTGCCAGATCTATGGCTCTATGATTTGAAAAACATTTTTTCAAGCCTGTGGTCATAGCTGCTTGTGAAAAAAATCAATGATGGTACAGGATTCTCCCATTTAGCTTGTCATTTTTACATTCTCAGGTCAAGCTGGTGTATGTAACACTAAGAAAAATGATAGACTGCCCTGCTCAGAGCCATGGGTGGACAAGGAAAAAGATGGTGCGTGCTCCTTTTTCTTGGTTGACGCTTTGGACTACAGCCTGGCCTACACTACTCCTGCTAACCTGACATCCTTGCCATCTGTGGATGTGATCAGAGACCAATGATTCTGATTCCGAATGTGTGCTTTGTTGATGCCACTCTTGGCAATGTGTAGCCCATTACAAAGAGCAGGAGCAGGCTCTTAGGTAGAAAGGTAGAGAAATCTCCACTTAAAACTCAGGTCATTTGTTGAGTCCCATGAGCTTCCTTTCCATGACCAAGAGCATCAATTCTAAGTGGCGGCCTCTGAAATTTGTATCCATCACACATCATCAAGAACTGTACTGGTAGCTTATTCTCCTAGTATGTTTTTCTGGACACGTGAGTAAAAACTATCTCATCATCTCAACTTTTATAATATTTCTGTTACAACCATATTAATGTAGAGAATATAAAATGGTTTGGGTTCCTGTGGATGGAGAAAGTGCTAGAAAGACTGGAGCATTTGGAGTAGGAGTATATGTCCTTTTAACCTAACAGATGTGTTAGACTGGCAGGGGCCTTGTGGCTATCATGTCACGGTCCGATTTTTCTACTGTGACATGGAGATCTTGTTTCCGGCCTAAACTGCATCCCCTGGCCACTATGCAAGGCAAGCAACCATGCTATTTGCCTCTAGGCAGAGTGTTTTACCACTGGCTCCCTGAGAAGCAGGATCTACCTTTCCATTTTGGTGAGTGAGGGTGTGTGGGGGAGGGGGCAGAAGTGGTGGGGTCAGCAAACTGTTCTGCTCGCACATGCTCTGACATGGGAGAAAGCTTCCAGCTCGCTATTCCCCTTGGCTCTTAAGAGAAAATAAGAAAGCAGAAGCTAAAATCACCACCTACCTCCAAAGGTCCCATCTATGATTCATAGCAGCGTTTTACTAGAGCGGCCTGAGAACAACATGAGCACATCAGTCACTTAAATGGAGAATGGCACTTCCGGGTCTTGAGTCATCTCTGAATTTTTCTCCTCTCTCCGTGCCACCCCCACTTCTAGATGATGCACTGGTCTTTCTCATCCCACTGACATTTCAATGAAGTCTGTGGACACTTGCCACCCCCAAAGATGGGATTTAACACACTTCACTTTTCATGGACAAGACAATTTGATTCTTTTTTTAAAAAATTCTTTTTTATTGTAGATTGACAGAATGCCTTTATTTTGTTTATTTTTATGTGGTGCGAAGGATCAAACCCAGAGCCTCACATGTGCTTGGCAAGCGCTCTGCTACTGAGCTACAGCCCCAGCCCTGACAATTTGATTCTTACACTTCTTTTTGTAGTTAGGGATACTAGATAAATAAATTTTCAGCTAATAAATACCTAGGATATATGAGGCACTTCCTAAGTGTTATCTCTAATCCCCACAACCCCACAAAGTAGGTATTCTTTTTCTCATGTCAAAGATGAAAAACTGGCCTTTGAGAAGTTAAGCAAGGTCCATTGCTGGTAGGAAGTAGAGACAGGGTTCACACCCAGATGCTAGCTCTCTTTGCACGCCAGTGTGCACATAGCTAGAAGAGGGTAAAAATACTGCAGACTGTAGGTGCAAGTGGACCTTCCAAGGTAAACCAGCCCCAAAGAGATGTACAAAGCATAAGCCTGTTTTCCCTGTAAGGAATGGGCAAGTCTGGAGTTGGGTAGTGAGGTCAGTTTCCTACCTGTCAGTAGTCTTTGATAAATTAACAAAGGCCATTTACTAAGGCTTTTCAAGTCCTTAAGACTTGAGAACAAAACTCTTCTTCACTCTAATATTTACTTCGTTAAACACCTAGGTCCATGAAATTGCATCTTCATCTAAAATAAGGGATGAAAGTTAGATATCAACTTTTTTTTTTTCTCCCACACTGTGATCACTGCTCTATCCAGAGCCTTATGTTGAGAAGAATCCTGAAGCCCTAGCTAGGCTTCATGGAAAAAGTGCCATAAAGAAGAGAACTGTCTCTCATAGGAATACAGAATTGGGTGAGCAGGACCCAGGAACTTGTCATTCTACTATACACAAGTATCTGAGATTGCTTCAAATATGAAGATTGACTGTCCGTGAAAAAAATAGGTGTTTTTAAGATACAACCATAATCTTAAAGTAAATGGAACAAGATATTGATACATAAAATCCTAGGAATGCTATCATATTGCGATTCATCCAAATATCTGTACATTTTGTTAAGTAGGATTTTTGTGACTCTCCGAAGAGATTTACAGCATAGAAAGAAAATCCTGGAAAGGTTTACTCCTTTCCTGTTTTATGTTAACCTCATTATCTACAAGCATCATTGAATTTAAAATGGGAAATACAAATTGTACAATCAAGGATGAATGAGTTCAATGTACTATAGGCACTACTAGGGGCCAGAATCTGTGGTAACATATATTGGATACCTGAGAAACAACAACAGGAAATACACTTATGTGTTTCAGAAAAATCTGATGGAGGGAAACTCATGCTGCCAAAGGCAGAAGGTGCTGAGAAACCCACAAAAGAAGCAGACAAAACCAGGATTGCACAGACTACAATTTATTATTAGGGATCTACAGACAGAAGCATGTCTTGGGAAGCAACAAAACAGGAAGATGCCAGGACTCCCTGGCAGGAAGAAGGGGTACATATACTAAGTGAGACAAAGGTGAGCAGTGGTCAATTAGAATGTACCTAGACTTTCTCAAAAACTATTAACCTGTCAAATGTCAGTTAAGTAACAAGTCTTGGCATGGCATGAGTGCTCCACTGACTGTCTTAATGACTTTGTTTAGACTGTAGGGATTAGAATGCATACCAGGATCACTGGGCCGGCAAAATGATGATTACAACCAATGTGGCAGTACTCAAGTTAAGTGAGTATCCCCAGAATCTAGGGGACCCATCTATAGCAGTTTGCTCTGTGCTCTGTCTTAGGCACCAAGGATATAGCAGTGAATAAAGCCAGCAAAGCAAAGTTCCTTCTTAGGGAGCTTAAATTCTACAGTAAGAAGACAAATGATAAATACCTGATAAAAGAGATATGAGGGTAACTATTAAATATTAGTAATTAATTCTACATATTTTATGATGTATGCAAAATTTTGTAATATTTAATAGATAAATATTTTATAATAATAAAATGGAGTGATAGACAACAAGCATCTGGGTGAGTACTTTTTTTTTTAAATATATTTTTAGTTGTTGATCTTTATTTTATTCATTTATTATTTATGTGGTGCTGAGGATCGAACCCAGTGCCTCATGCATGCTAGGCAAGCGCTGTACCGCTGAGCTACCTCCCCAGCCCCCTGGGTGAGTACTTTTAATAAGAGATTCATGAAGACTTCTCTGAAGAGGTGACACTTAATTTGAGATCTGAGTGAAAAGAGGGTGTCAGTCATACCCAATCAGAGGAACAAACATTCTAAGAAGAAGATGGTGCTGTATAAAGGCAGGAGTGAATCTGCACATTAGAGAAACAGGACAGAGGCTGATGTGGCTGGAGAGAAGGGGGAGAGGGCGACAAAGTCAATGGAGATGGACTGCAAAGCAGACTGTTCTGGGGATACAGTCAAGAAGATGTGCTAATGGGATGCGGATGGGAGTGAATGCAAGAGAAAAAGCAAAGAAAATCCTAGTTTTTGACCTGATTATTGAGATAGGGAACCTGGGTCAGGAGCAGGCTTTGGAAGGAGTAGAAACAGGAGGTCTGCAATGTTAAATTTGACATGCTTAATAGAAAAATAAATAGAAATGTCAAGGAGGCAATTGGAGGCATGGTTCTGGAATATAGAAGAAAGTCAGTGTTGGATATGTAGACTACATATATACTACCCAGATATAGATACAGTTGTGGATCTATTATATATAGAGAGATGGAACCAGAGGTAGTGTGACCAGGTAATTAAAACCATGACACAGAATGAAGTCACTCGAGAATTCTATGTAGAGAAGAAAGTCCAAGAGAAATTCCCAAAGCTATTCCTACATTAAAGGTTTAGAAGAGGGTAAGAAGGCTGCAAATGAATCTGTAGTGACCAATAAAATAGGAAATCAGGAGATCATGGTATCATGGAAATTAATAAAAAGAAACCAACCTCCTTTCTAGAAGAAAGGAGTGACCAATTACTTGAAATGATAATGAGATTAAAAACAGAGACATGCCCACTTAATTTGGCAAGATGAAGGCCATTGGTAGCTTTGCCAAGAAGAGTCTCAATAAGGTGGTAGGGAGAGAATCCCAATTGAATTAATTTGAGAGGGCTAATGTGTGACCATAGGCAGGTCTTGTAAGAATTTTCCTGCCAAAAGGAATAGACTTGAGGGAGATTTTAAGATAGAAGCTATTAAAGTGTGCCTGTCTGCTAATATTAATGCTGTATGCTGATCCGGGAAAAAGGAAGAATTGACGTAATCCATTTATCTCTTCCCCTTGCTCTTTAAAACAGTCCTCTGAAAGTGATTCAATTTTATTTTATGGTCACTTCCTCTTCTACTGGTTTATAACTACTTCGGGTTGGGAATCATGTCTGGTTCATTCTTTCATTGTAAAAAAAAAAAAAAAGCTTTGCTGTAAGGTCACAGGAAAGGGATTTCAGAACTGCCTTTATCCTTATATCCACAGTGTCTAGCACAATCTTAGAGCATAGTAGATGCTCAATAAACACTTGGGGAATTGAATTACTGCTTCTACTGCTTCTAGCCTGAGTACGCAAACATATGAATGCATGAATCTGAGGTTCTATAGGAAAATTTGAATGATGAACTGTCCTGTTTGGTCCTTCTCAATTCTAAAATCTTGTTCCTGAAATACAGGCACATATTCAAGAAATGCTAAATTTAATCCTCATCCAGAAAAACAGATTTGTTGTACAGGGATGCTCCTGCTTGCTTCTAGTTGCCAGTAGGAGTGATTTTGGTTTTCTTCTGTTTTGGAATAAATTTCATCTTACAGTTTTTTTGTTTTTACTGTTATTAAGACTCACACTTGTCATCTCATCCTTTATCAGTTCCTGAAGGTATATTAGGATAAAAGTTATTATTCCCATTTCAGAGGTGTCTCAACAGAGCCCCAGGTTTTATGATTTGCTCAAGTTCATGCAGCTCATTGGTGCAGAGCAGGACCTTGACCTCAAATTTCCTGGCTTTCAGTTCAATGAATTTATACTTAAATTCTCTAATTTGAGCTCTTCACCCACATCCTGTGACTCATAGGATCTACTCCTGTTTTTATTTCACTTGTTTCATTTCTTTGTAAAACAATAACAAATCTGTATTTCTCAGGGAAGGACATGGTTCATTAAGCTTCTGCAAGGTTTTAACCTTTTCCAAGACTGGAGGCAGATGGAATGGACCATAATGAGGTTGACTTTTCTGAGTGGGAATTGGGGGTTGGACTGGATACAGAGCATCCAGCCTGGAGGCTGAATCCTCGAGTGGCATTTAGGGTTTGGTGATACATACGCAGTCTCTGCAGCAGACAGGCAACAAACAGTACTGTTTACCAAATCGTCGCAGATGTTCTGCTCTTTGAAAGGTGAGACAGAGGCCCCTCCCTCCTCAGAAAGATTGTTGAAATTGACTTCAGCTTTGCAGTGTTTATCTGGGAAATGTTGGCGTGGGTCACATGTACTTAGTGACCAGGTTATGAGACAATCTTGACAAGCAGAGGACCTGTTCTCAAACCATCTGTGAACACAAGAGGCTATTGTATTTCCTGGTACATGAAATCAACATAAGGATACACTGATAACTTAATAATGCATATCACAGATGCCGAAGTTTGCATTTACTGATACTGATGTCCAGGATGTGCTCTTAGTCACAGGCTGGGTGCTTGGCTAAGCTGCCACATGAGCATAGCAATTCACTTGCATAAGCCATACAGTGTGTAAAGACCAGAAGATTAATTGAAGACTCTAAATGTGAACAACAAGTTCCATTGCTGCATTGTATTAACTCCTTTTTATTTTTATTGTTTTTGGTACTGTGGGTTGAACTCAGGAACGTTTTACAACTGAGCTACATCCTCAGCTCTTTTTATTTTTTATTTTGAGACAGGATCTTGCTAAGTTGCTTAGGGCCTTGTTAAGTTGCTAAGGCTAGCCTGGAACCTGTGATCCTCCTGCCTCAGCTTCCCAAGCCACTGGGGTTACAGATGTGCACCACCATATCCATCTGTATTAACTCTTAAAGGGCCATGTGCTTCTATTGTTTAATCTTTAAACTGAACATTATAATATACAGTAAACTAAAAAATTTGACATTATCAGGAGTTGGCTGTTTCAGTGAAATAATGATATTATCTTACAATGGATTAGAAAAATACATATACATTTCTATCTATGTTTTATTTATACATAAGATCATAAAGAAGTTTAATGGAAGAGCTGATTTCTGCTGGTTTGATTGATTTCCTTTCTTCCTTCCCTCACTGAGCACATTCTCTGTGCTGAACCTTCTTCTGGGTATTGGGGATTAATAAAGAACAAGGCAAAGTAAGCTAATCCCCAAAAAACAAAGGCCGAATGTTCTCTGTGATAAGTGGATGCTGATCCATAATGGGGGAGGGAGCATGGGAAGAATGGAGGAACTTTGGTCAAAGGGGAGGAAGGACAGGAGAGAGGCCATGGGGCAGGAAAGATGGTGGAATGAGATGGACATCGTTGCCCTAGGTTCATGTATGATTGCACATATGGTGTGATTCTACATCACGTACAACCAGAGAAATGAAAAGTTGTGCTCCGTTTGTGTACAGTGAATCAAAATGCATTCTGCCATCATGTGGCTTTGAACTCGCAATCCTCCTGTCTCAGCCTCCCAAAGTGCCTGGATTACAAGCGTATGCCACTGCACCCGGCTTCCTCTGGGTGAATTATTTAGCCAAGCTTTTCCTTACGTGATTGCAATGAGCATTCTAACCTCACCCTCTTTGGAAACCATGATGGATGTAATCTACTTTGACATTTAGCAATACACCATTGGTATGCTTGTCTCTTCCTAGTTATGTATTACATTGTGAGCTTCCTGCAAGTGCAGGTACTATCTTATTCATTTTGTCCCCTCAGAATAATGCAGTGCGTGGCACTTGGTAGGTAATAACAATTACTTGTTGAATCGAGTTATGAGGCAGCTGTGGGAACACTGGCTGTAATGAATGTGAGCACACTTGTCTAGGCTTTATCTGCTTTTCAGTAGCAGTGTTTATTTCTGTGTGTGATTCCTCTTAGCCAATGGGTCCTTTCTGTCTTGCCAACTGCTTTTCCAGTCCTGATACACAATGAAGTTTCAAAAATAATTGCTTGATTTTTTTGAAAAGAGGAGGGCAAAGTTACGGAAAATTTCTCAAAGCATTCTGCATTTCATACAAGGGAAGAAACAATAGCTAAAGAATGTCAGTGATTAACTTGAAGAGCCATGAGCTTTAAGAAGGCTTTTTATTTTGGTAGGGGCAGTGATGGTTACAAGGGATTGAACTCAGGGGCACTCGACTACTGAGCCACATCCCCAACCCTATTTTGTATTTATTTATTTCAGGGTCTCACTGAGTTGCTTAGCACCTCGCTTTGGCTGAGGTTGACTTTGAACCTCAATCCTCCTGCCTCAGCCTCCTGAGCCGCTGAGATTACAGGCGTGAGCCACCACACCTGGCTAGAAGCCTTCTTAAGAGAGTATTCTTACTTATCCACAGGCTGATCACTTTTAGATGAGCTTGATTCAGTTATTACACCCTAATAAGTTAATTTTCACAGATGACAAAAATTTGACACATTGGTATGCAAATTTGATGGATAATCACTTTTCTTCATTGGTTTTCAACATGTTCCAAGAAGCCTTGAGGTGGGCGTTGTGGAAGTCCTGGTCAAGCCACTGGACAGGGCTTTAGCCTGTGACTTCTGCTCTATTTAGAGATGCTCATTTAGATTTTTTTTTGTTTGCATGGCCATAAGATTTCCTTTGTTCGTTTGTTTGTTTTTGGTACTGAGGATTGAACTCAGGGGCACTCGACCACTGAGCCACATACCCAGCCCTATTTTGTGTTTTATTTAGAGACAGGGTCTCACTGAGTTTCTTAGTGCCTCACCATTGCTGAGGCTGGCTTTGAACTCACAATTCTCCTGCTTCAGCCTCCCAAAGTGCTGGGATTACAGGCATGCTCCACCGCACCTGGCTAAGATTTCCTTTGAATAGCAAATTCACTGCTACATAATAATCATAAAGCTGGTCTCAGATGATATTCTTACCTGAGGTTGGTGCTAGTATACTGGTTATCTTTGGAAAACAACAGTTTGGTCTCATTAAAAATACTAAAATTTGCTGGGCACAGTGTCATACCCTTGTAATTCCAGTGACTCAGGATGCTGAGGCAGGAGGATTGCAGGTTTGAGGCCAGCTTGTGCAACTTAAGTGAGACCTTAAGCAATTTACCGAGATCCTGTTTGAAATTATAAAGTAAAAAGGGCTGGGGATATAGCTCAGTGGGAAAATGCTCCCAGTACCAAAAAGAAAGTACTAAAATCTTTATCAGTTCTTATGTCAGAATGTTTGCAAAACACATATCTCATTTCCTTAATCATTGCATTTATTATTCTTTTTCTAAAAAATACCTGTTTTATTGTATTTGTTAACCAATCTATAAACTCTCTGAAAGCAATAACATTAATTTTGTGTCTATTGAATTTAGCATAGTGCCTAGCATGATAAAATTATACTGAGTGAATAAATGGATGGATAGATGGGTGGATGGATGGGTGGATGGGTGGGTGGATGGGTGGGTGGATAGGTGGATGCCTTTGACTATCATAAGAGTGGCAGTGACACAGTGCTAAGACCTGAGACTTAGTAACTGTGTTCTAATCCTGTCTCTGCAATTTTGTTTTTGTAAGATCCTGAATAAATTAATTTTGTTTCTCATGTTAAACATAAAATTAAAAAATAGAGTGTGTTTTGCAAATTAAGGATAATGAGTCACTGTTTCTTGGGAATAGAGGGTACATGAGTGAAATTAATTATAAAGGCTTATGTTATTATAATTATAATGTTAATTATAAGACATAGCTGCTGTTGATGAAACTGGTCCAGAAAAGGGATGTAATATGAGCAGTTGTTTCAAATCTTGTGCCAATATTCTGAGTGGACTAAAACTATTATTCATTGCCCAGAGGACCTTAGGCCAAAGTTTCATGCAATACAGACTGTGTTGAACTTCTGCAAATTCAGTAAAAGCAATGACCTACTAGCCAAAGAAGACATTGAAAAGCAAGGCAAGTTTAAAAAGCAAACATAATTGTAAAAATAAAGTTTTACATCCCTAATCCATCTCCACGCTGGGTGACTATATATATGAATAAATTTGGTAGAAATTATCAAGTTGCTTTTTTCAAGATCTAGTGCTGAAGGAAATTAGATATGAGTTATTAAACCAAGAGAGACAGGACATGTTCATAGAACAAAGAAAGTATTAAGGGCCACAAGGAAAATAGTGTTCAAGTTGTATGGAAATTCATGAGGAGGAGAATCATCTTTCTCTAAGTATTGCTTGGATTACCTATGCCCTGGGTTTTCAAATAAAATAAAACCTTTTATCTCTTCAACAATATTCCTTAGCATAAATAAATATGTAGAAAGCATTTCTGGCAAAAGCGTGCATTCCCTAAGAAGGAAGCCATTTCCATAAACATACGCATCTCCTTGCTCATATCAGTCAGCTCCATTTTGGTTCTGTCCTGGGGCATGAAGGCACTTGAAGTTGCTTAGCTGCCTCTGAATCTGGGCCAAAGCTGGATCCTCAAACTGACTGACCTCATTGAACCACGTGTTTTGGATTAAAAATTTGTGTGTGGTGTGTATTTAGCAAATGAAAATGAAGACTCCCCAGGCTCTATATTCTTTATTATTCCTACGTCCACCAGTGTTTTCTGTAGTACTGTGAAAATAATATGTCTCTGATATATTTGAACACCACATTGTTACAGTGTAGGATATTAGTATAACCCAGAGAAGACTAAGAATAAAATTGGTATTTATATCCCCCCTTAAAAACATTTAACCTTTATGTAAATCTTTTTAAAATTTAACGTGTTAGTTCAAATTTCCTTAAAAAATATATAAAATTATATGTATACATAATTATATTTATATATAAATATAAAAATGTGGAGGAAAAGACATTAATATACAATTTTATATTTTCATCTATGAATTTTATATTCATGTCTTTACCTTCTCCTCATTCCTGACCCACCCTAGCCTGGAATCTGTCCTCACTGTGCCACTAAAATTGCTCTCTGAAGGTCACCACTGACCTCAGTGTCCCAAACCAGGGGTCACTTGGTCTTACCTTGCTCAGCTGTTTGGCACAGCTGAGGCCTGCAGCACTGTGCTCCTCATTCCCCAGGCCCCAGGCACATGGGTTTGACACAGTTTTTGCACACTGTGTTCTTCTCTGCTTGAACCTTCTGTATGTTCTGTACTTCCTCGTTGGCATACTTTTCCTTCCTGTTCTGGGAGGAAGTCTGCCCCTTCACCTGGTTGATCTCATCTCTTCTTTCAGATCCCAACACAAATGTTGCAGAAAGTTAGATTAGGTCACAGCAATTCTGCTTCAAAATACTCACCAGAAAAATATTTATCCATCTTCTTCCTCTCTCCCTACTACTCGTTCATTCTTTCACTCTCTTCCTCCTTCTGTATGGAAGACTGAGACCATGATCATCTTCACCATTAAAACCTCAGTGTCAGCCAGGCACGGTGGTGCAAGCCTGTAATCCCAGCACTTAGGGAGGCTGAGACAGGAGAATCGCGAGTTCAAAGCCAGCCTCAGCAATGGTGAGGCGCTAAGCAACTCAGTGAGACCCTGTCTCTACATAAAACACAAAATAGGGCTGGGGACGTGGCTCAGTGGTCGAGTGCTCCTGAGTTCAATCTCCAGTACCAAAAAATAAAAATAAAAGCCTCATTGTCTAGAATAGTACCTAACACTGGGTAGATACTAGATAGATTTTGTTATTATTGGATGAATTTATAAACAGTTGCAGTCATGATGTACATGTCATTTTATACCCTGCTATCATACCAAATACATTTCTCCCTGTCATTGCATTATAATTATGACTTTCGTTAAAATTATTCATGGACACATATGCTCAAAATAATTCACAGGTCCACCAATAGGAGAATGAATTTAAAAAGATGGAAATTTTCATTCAATGGAATATTGTGTAGCAATATGGTAGGTATTATTTTATAAAACAACATGGATGAATCTTACAAACATGCCATCGAATAAAGCCAGAAATAGAGTATACACATATTGTTTCATTTATACAGATTCTAAAAGCAGGCATACTGATTTATGATGTCACAAGTGAGGATGCTGATTATCCTCAGTGGGACGTTGGTGATAGGGAGGACCAGTGAGGGGCCAATCTGAGTATTGGTAAAATTCTCTCTCTATATATTTTAATTTTGGTACAATTATTTGGTGTGTCCACTTAAGATTTTCCTACTTATGTAATACTTCATATGTAGATGTGTTGGCTCTATTTCCCTTAAAAAAGTTTATTTTAAAATAAAAGAATTAATTTTACTTATAGATCTTTTAGAGGCAAGTAGCTCTACATGGTTTAAAAACAGCATTTCCTTGCTTTTTACTCCCTCACCATCTCCCTACATCGTGCATCTCCTTACAGATAATCTCTTTCAACTTTTAAAAGTTGGTTCTCTTGCTTTTGACCTTTATCTCTCTAGTTAAGATGGTGGATTCCACATCTTCCTGTTTCAATTTTAAGAATTCTCTACCGACTTTCCCGACATGGAGAACAGGAACGCAGCTCTTTTTGCCCATTCTCTGAGCCAAGTTCATCCTTTCCTCTTACTCTCTCTCTCTCTCTCAGTATTGATTATTGATAATTTTGGTTTGATTAATATTCAGTGTTTGGATGATTTCAAAATGTGCTATTTATAGCCCAGCTATGGAATAAATTAGATCACATTCTCTTTTTTTCATTGTACCTTTTCTCTTTTGTTTGCTTGCTTTTCAGAGAATTCCAGTTCCCAATACTCTACCAGTTGTTTAAATTTTCCTTCAAGACAATTTTATCTTGAAGAAATCTCTTCCAGAATCTTGTGATTGCTCCAGCCTGGGATGGTTACCCTCTCTATCTTGTTCAAAACTTTTCTTTTTTTAAATTGAGGATTACCTACTGGGGCTTAACCATTGAACTACATCCCCAGCATTTCCCTTTTTATTTTGAGAGAAGGCCTCCCTCTGTTGCCGAGGCTGGCTTCAAATTTGTGATCCTCCTGCATCAGCCTCCTGAGTCTCTGGGATTACAGGCATGTGCCCAGTGGTTCAAAGCTATTATCCTGAAATGTCCCTTCAAAATTATTCCAGAGATCACTTCAATTTCTTCTATGTTGATGTTCTATACATTTCATGTAGTCTTCCTGGTTTATGTCTTTGGTTTTAAGAGGGCATCCTTCAATAACTTTCTGAGAAAAGGGTACATGAGAAGTAAAAATGTTAAAGACTTCCATATAGGAAAATGTTTTAATTCTAACTCTAATAATGATTTGGCTTGGTATAGAATTCTGTTTAATTTCCCTTCAAAATTTTGAAGACTTTTCCCCTGCCATATAATTTTCTGTATAAAGACATTTTCAGAAGACTGTAGCCACATTTATTCATTCTTTTTGGTGCATGAGACCTATTTATACTCCTGTAGAAGGTTCTGTATGTACCCATTGATTTGAAATTTCAAATGCCTGTGTTTTGATATGTATGTATCTAATTTCACCTAATTTAGTAGTCACTGAGCAAACTCAGCCTTAAAATTCAACCCTTTCAGGTCTGGGAAATGTTCTTGAATTATTTTGTTAATAATTCCTCTCCTATGTTCTCTTTTCTGTTCTCTCTTATTAGAACTCCTACTATTAGGTCTCCTAGAATAATTCTCTAATTTTGTTATGGTTAATCTCCAATTTCTGGTTTCTTTTCATAGTTGTTATATTTGCTTATCTCTGTGAAGATATCAATGGTATTTTTTTCCTTCTCAATGTATAGTCTTTGTTGCTTTTTACTGAGTACTTATTTTGGTCTTAGTCTTACAAACTATGGGTTTGCTCAGATGTCTGGTATTATTGATCATATCTGAGTCTGATCAGAGCTGAGTGATTGGAAACTCTGAGCATGTGGGTAAGGCTTCTTGATTATGGCTTGGTGACCAAACACTGTTTTGCCTGGAACTGTCCCAGTTTTAGTACCAAGTCTCATGTACCAGAATCCCTTAGTACTGGGCTGAAGGCATCCATTAGTTATGATATCTCCATAGGGCAAACCGTCTAAGATTTTTCTTTGGGAACCCAGTGTCAGGGCCTTTAATGATTTTCCCTTCAGCTATCAGATTCCTCAGAGACCATTATTCCAGTTTCCTAGCTGGTGGTCCAAACTTTGCCTATGAAAATTCTTGGGCTGTTATTGGGGAGTGTGGCAAGATTCTCAACTTCCAGTATAAAAATATCCTTCAAGTATGGCTGGTTTTTCTCATTCACTCTATTTACTGAGTGCTTGTCATGTGCCAGACACTGTTTTAAGAAATGGGGAGGCAAGAGCAAATAAAACATAAAAATTCTTGCTTGGCTTTGTGAAGGATGTAGGAGGGCTGGACAATAGATGACAGATAGGTAGGTAGGTAGATATATAGATAAATACATAGGGAGAAGCACATATATTAAATAAATATGGCCTGTCAGAAGGTGACAAATGATGAAAAAAACAGAATGGGGAAAAGGAAGGACAGAACTTGGGTGGGAGAGAGAAGCTATTTTAAACAGTGGTCCAAGAAGACCTTCCTGGGAAGATGCTATTGAACAAACACCTGGAGGTACAGATGAACTAGTCAGGTGGATATTTAGAAGAAGAACCTCCCATGCAAAGGGAATAAGGGAAGTCCCTAGTACAGAAGGATATGGCTATAGCCTATTAACCTAGTGAGCAAGGGTGGAGAGCCATTTGAATGTGTGGAAATGAAGCTGCAAGGGACAAGGACAAGACAGAAAGTCCAGTTAGGAAGGGATCACAATAATCCAGTTAAAGCATGATGGTGGTCGCTAAATTTGTGCTGACATATGGCTAAATTCTGGCTATGTTTTTTAGATATAGTAGTCTGTTTGTTAGGAAGTGGCAGAGGAAAACAGGAATCAAGGATGACTCAAGAGCTCTTGACCTAAACAACTGGAAGAATGGACTTGCCATTTTCTGGGATGGGGAAGATTGTGGGGCAGCAGGTTTGGCTTTGCATAATTCAATTTGGGACACCTATGGAATGTTTGTGTAAGGTGGTGGGTGGATCTATGAATTGGGTATTAAGGAGGAGAATGGAAATATAAATTTGGGAGACAGTTTGAATGAATTGCTTAGGAAATAAAGCAGATGGAGAAATGCTCCAAGGATAGAATCTTGTGGTACTCCAGTATTTAGAAGTTGAGGAGACAAGGAGGAACCAACAAAGGAGACTGAGAAGGAGGGCCCTGTGAGGCAGGTGGAGAACCAAGAGAGACCACTATGTGGAAGCCAGCTGGAAAAATGTTTCAAGGAAGAGTATAAAATGCTGCAGAAGGAGCACTATAATTGAGACCATTTAATTCATGCAGCCCAAAGAGCTTCTGCCTTAACTGCTCCAGGAACAAACCTCCTGCCTTTTGCTGGAATTGAGCAACAGAAAAATAATTTCCTAGTTATGCAGAATAGAAGAGAGAATGAGGTATCAATTTGCTTCTTAGATATTTGGTCTCTCCCCCGTACTTCAGTTCCCCTTCCTTCATTCCACTTGCAAATGGATATCAGTCATTTTTGAGCCTTTGGAGAATCCCTATGATATAAATTAGATTGATTTATGCCTTTCCCTACTGCCAGTTTAGAGCTGAACCTTTTCAGATCTCTTAAGTCATTTGCTACTTGATAACCTATGCACTTTCGAGCATTGGAATTAATATTGCTGTTGTCTTTTGCTTAAATTCCAGTCCTTGTAGGGCTGGGATTGTAGCTCAGCGGTAGAGCGCTTGCCTCGCATGCGTGAGGCCCTGGGTTCGATCCTCAGCACCACATACAAAGCAATAAAATAAAGACATTGTGTCCATCTACAAATAAAAAAAAAAAAAATCTTTAAAAAAAAAAAAATTCCAGTCCTTGTGAGACTGGAGCAAAAGGACAGTCAGTGTAGATAATGAATGATTGGGTCAAGAAGATGGGTTCTGATTCAAAAGGAAATGAAATGCTAATACTTCCGGAACACTTTCCCCTCCTCACCTGTTGCCAAGGTCACCTGCCTCCAGGAAGCTTTTGCAGTAAGGTTGTTAATGAGTACTCCCTGGGTGGCTCCATTCCCACCCTTTGTCACTTTACCTTTTGGGCAAGTCTGCCCCCCCCCCTCCTCTCCTTAAATAAAACTTTTTGCTCTTGCCTTGGTGTTCCTTAGGTGTTTAGTATTCAACACTAGGGGAATTGGACTGGATCCTGATTTTCAAGACCAGTTTCACTTGTGGCTTTTAGCATTAAAAAAAAAAAAAAAAAATCCTCCCACTATCACTTAGGTAGGAAGAAATAGCAGAAGCAAATGTCCAATCCACATTATTTACCTAGAAGCTATGATGAGATTTTTTAATGGTATGAAGTTTTCAACTGCTTGAATATACTTCATTTTCTTAACTGTTACCAGTGTTTGGACATTTGGGTTTGTTCTCAAAGATATATATAACATTGTGATATGAATCCTTTTGCATATATCATTGTCCATGATCAGGAATTTTTATTGCTGTGGATTGATACACAGAAATGAAATAACTTTATAAAAAGATATTAGCATTTGATACAATACAAGCAGCACGTATAGTTCAGAACATAGTCTTTGGAATCAGAATCATAATGCTTTTGTTTGGAGCCCTGCGCTACCATTTACTAGCTGCATGACCCTGGGCAAGTCTTCATACAGTGTTCCAGTTTCCTTACCCGTCAAGTAGGAATGGTAATAGTGGTGTTAGAGAGGGGAGAAGTGTGGATTATGACATGCAAAGAGACTAACACACAATAAATTAGCTGATAAGAATTAGACTCATTATCATCACCATCATGATTGTTCAAGTTGCTTTCAAAAGGGGATCAACTTCAGTGTCATCAACAACTTATGAGTGTCCCTGTATAAACAACTGCTTTGCTAACCAAACATAGTCATTTATTTTCAGTGGCTCTTAACACTCCATTGAATGCCCCTGTGATATCTGCAATAAAAAACATGGACTATAGAACCACACCAATAATGTTTTAGCCTATAAAAGGAAAATTTTAGCAGATTGTTGGCAAATTCTGACACAAGGACACAAATAGTCACATCATGTGTGAATTCAACTTCAGTAATCCACCTTCTCTAAAAAGCAGGATGTGAGGTGGATGAGCCAGAAGAAAAGAACCACATTTAAACCTACAGTGATTCTTTCCCACCATTTCACCCAATGAAAGTATGCAACTTTTGGAAGGAAAATTGAACCTGTTTTTCTGGAGCTGATCTGAGTTTTTGTGTGCTTGTCTAGTGGTAATATCTTGTGCAGATTGCGATTCTAGGTTTGAGCATGGTTTTCATACCTCATGCCTTCTAAATCCAAGACTACACTCATAGTTGCCATATTGAGAATTGCTCCATCTGTGTTTATAATTAATGTTCAGGGATAATTCTGATCCTGCCTTCATATCCCAATAGACAACAATGATGGTATCAAGCCTGGTCTGAGACTAAATTAAATGGTATCATCTAACCTATTTTCTCGAGTCTTGTACATGTTGCTATTAGTTCAATGATTTTATCTGATACTACACATAATGCTTCTTCTGATCAGGACAACTTTCTTTCTTTGTTTTCTTGGAAAAATTAGACCCATTCTTCAATACCAAGCTCAAACCTGAAGCCCTCCTGGGTTCCTGTCAACACATTAGTCCATATTCTAGGGCATGGTCATATGGTCCTCTATGCAGTAGTTGTCACGTTGAGTTGGAATTGCCATTTGCATGTCTCTTTTCCCAGTAGATTGTGAGCTCCTCTAGGGTAGAGACTGTGTATTATTGATACCAGTGCTAGTAAAATGGATAATGGATGAAAAATCAGGTAAAGAGAGAACTGTGGTGTATATATATATATCGTTATGCCAGGGGAAGTGTTTAAGAATGAAAACTAGTCAACAAGAGTAATAACAACTAGTGATTAAAGACCTGCAATATATCTTTATAAATAATACTTTTTAAAAACCCCTTAAGCATCACTTTACCTATTTTACAGAAGAAAATTTAGGCTCTGAGAAATTAAGTAATTTGCCCAGGGTCCAGTGGCTTATGAGAACAAGGATTTGGACCCAGTTTGTGTATTTCCACTCCTCTCTTCCACTTCCTTGATTCAACCCTGCTAGAGATAGAGAAGAGATCAAGTGGGTTGATTAAAAAGCATCCCCTGAATTTGGCTATTGCGAAGTTACTGGGAGCTCTACGGATTTCAAGAGGGTGTATTCCTATGTGTCCAGCTTCATTTCTAACCCTGGGAACAAAGTTCCTGATCATAAAGTGTATTATTGATGCATACACCTCTTCATTAACAAAAGCGCCACTGAGTATCCTTCAAGAGAGCACCATGGCTCCAAAGTAAAGTCCAAGTTCCCAATGGAGAATTGGGCTGCAGGCCTGGGGCTCATTCTCAGTTAGGAGACATGTTCTCACATCAGGTTAGGTCTGACCTCTAGAGCCAGGCTCCTGAACAGAAATTTTGGTGTGAGAAGACTGGGGAACATATGTGTCATCTTTGAGATGAGCTCCTCAGAAGTGATCACAGCAGGAAAAAGCTGAACTCTGAGCTGGTGAAAATGTGTCTATTTGCGTAGCATCAGGACAATGACTAAAGTCCATTCACTTGCTGGATTAAAACATTACGCTGATGTGGTGCTGAACGGAGGCTTGCTGAGTGTGAGTCATAATGACAAACCACTGCAACAAGATATACTGGAACATTCCCCCTCCCATTCTCAAAGGCATGATTGGTTGTGATGGTTCCAAAATTTAAAACCTGTCCAGTTACTTTATTTATAACTTCACTAAATCAAATGTAGCAGATTTAGTGAGTTTAGTAAGTTTGGCCAAACTTACATGGAATTTGGACCTGTGGAAATAGTGCCTCCTAGACACTCCCTAGCCATAAAATGCTAGATATAATGACGTCTCTTATGTCCTTTATGGCTGAAGGGGGAAGGAGAAGTTGGGGCATGGGCAGGGACATGGGGAGAGAGATGCAGAGAGTGGACAATAAAAAGTAAATTGGTGCCCAGTACCCAGTCCAGACTACACCAGGGACCACATTTGACCTTCTGAAACCAAGGGAGACTTGGGCCCAGGAACTTTGTGAGCCTTGGGGCCCAAGAAGTTCTTCTTCAGGTCCAGGTAATAAAACCCAACACAGATTTGGGGAGATGGCACCAATGTTGTGAAACTTTGTTAGTCTGAGATTTCATGCAGCCTCTACAAACAGGTGCAGTGTCCAGAGCTACAGGGGGAGATGCTGGGGTCCTCAATCCTGTTCTCCTTGAGGACCCAGAGGCTGCTATGGGGAAAGGAGACCTCATTGCAGACAGAAGACCCTGATGAGGAGCCTTCATGGAAGAAAATGAAGGACTGTCACTGAGTACATGTGACATACACTGGAAGAATCCCAAATGAATGGGAAAAGTATGGGGGAATGGTGAGGTAATGAGAGTCTGCAGGTATGCAAATGAAGTTTGTGTGGTTCTATTGGAACATATAGGCTGAGGAGACCAAGAAATACCTGGATGGAGCCGGGAGCAGTGGCGCAGGCCTGTAATCCCAGCACTTAGGGAGGCTGAGATAGGAGGATCATGAATTCAAAGCCAGCCTTAGCAATGGTGAGGCGCTAAGCAACTCAGTGAGACCCTGTCTCTATATAAAACACAAAATAGGGCTGGGGATGTGGCTCAGTGGTCGAGTGCCCCTGAGTTCAACCCCCAGTACTAAAAAAAAAAGAAAAAGAAAAAGAAATACCTGGATGTTATCGATATACAGAGGAGGTGTTCAAAACATTTGTAAATCCTGTGGTGAATGCTGGAGCTATGCTGATAGATGACTATTATGAAATTAATAATATTAAGATGCTATATTCCCTACAGTGCTACAAATTTTAGAATGCACTTGCACATATTTTCTCTTATTTGATTCCCTTACAAGAGGCCCAGAATACCTATTTCACAGTTTGGGAAAACAATCTGTGGGCTTGAACCCCAGTCTGTATCCTTTCACATCCTGTGCTCTTTCCACTAGATGAAATGATTGCTTTGTACAGCTTGAATGGTGCCCCTGGAGTTTTGCAATAAATAGATCATGTGCCTAAATTAGACAACCCTACCGCCAGTTCACAAGAGTCAGCAAGAAAGAAATAACCAAAGTGTGCTTTGAGAAAGGCCTCCCATTTATGTGAACTTTGTGGATGTAGGTTAAGGCCTTTTGCCATTTCATATTATAGTTCCTTTCCTGAAGCAATAGGAAAGCCAGTCATTCCTTGGCATGTATCAAGTTCCCAACTGCAATCTAATGCTTCATCTTGTTTTCAGAGCAAGAAAATGTATGTTTTAGAACATAAGCATGGTCACTTGCTCTTTAACTTAAGTACTTGGCATGCAGTCAAGGCAAAGAGCATATGATGCTTTGTGTGTATATGCACACATGTGTGCCTGTGCTAGTGCATGTGTGCACATTGTATACTGTGGAGTCCTCCCCACCTTTCTGACAGCTGAAAGGGTACCTTGGCTCCAGGTGTGATATCTAAGATGATGAGTACTCCCCACCAAAGTCTGCTCGCATTCCTAGTACTGCATGGAAGAGGTAAGCCCTTCAGAAACAAAGTAGTAGGAGTGTTGATTGGCACTTCCTAGGACTCACCTCCTCATTTCTTTATATGGATCTTACAAATCATCCCTTCTGGTCATGGTAGGCCCAGTAGACAGAATCTCCAGGGAAGATCAGTGGTGGGGTTAAATGGTGGCTTGAGGGCCTTGGCTACCTGTAATCTCCTTTGGCACCCTGAGCAAGCTCAAAGAGATATGCATTCTAAATAAAATTGTGTGTGTACAATGAAAAGTTTTAGGAGAATTCAGTGAGCACCTTTCCTTCCTAGCCATCTGCCCTTTAGCCTGTCCTATAAAGAAACATGTTTCTTCCTCTTCCTTCCTGCCCACCTTAGTGTTCTCATGTCTTTGGTGCCTCCATGGTGATGCTTTCTGCTGTATCTGAGAGGCATCTGTATGTTTGCTATAGCTCTCCTTCTGGACCCCAAGCTTCCTGGGGTAGGGATATATCTTATTTGCCTCTGAATCCCCCACATTCTATAGTCTAAGATATATTAGAAACACCCCAGCTTCCACCCAGTAGGGTCTGCAACTTTCCCCCAAGACAATCAAAAATGTTCCTAGACATTGCCAAATTTCCTCAAGGGGACAAAATTGTACCAGCTGAGCTAGATAATCCTCTTGTACTTTGAAGATTACAATTTCTTACTCTGTTGAACTCATCTGTGCTGATACTTACTAGAGACTAGAGGAGGTCCCTTGGGCTGAATGTAGTAAATATGATTGTAGGAAAGTGTTATGGATTAGATATTTGGTGTCCCCCGAAAGCTCATTTGTGAGACAATGGAAGAACATTCAGAAGAGAAATGATTGGGTATGAGAACCTTAACCCAATCAGTGGATTAATTCCCTGATGGTATTAACTGAGTGGTTAATGAAAGGCAGGTATAGTGTGGCTGGAGGAGGTAGGCATTGGGGGCGTGCCTTTAGGGTATATATTTTGTATCTAGTGAGTGGAGTTTCTCTCTCTGCTTTCTGATCATGGTGTGAGCTACTTTCCTCTGCCACACTCTTCCACCATGATGTTCTGCCTCACCTCTAGCCCCAAGGAATGGAGCCAGCTGTCTATGGACTGAGACCTTTAAAACCGTGAACCCCCAAACAAACTTTTCCTCCTCTAAAATTGTTCTTGTCCAGTCTTTTAGTCACAGCAACAAAAAGAGCTGACTAAGACAGGAAGATATACGATTGCTGGTGAGCCACCTTGGATAGCCAAAGAAGTGAAATCAATACTTAATAGGTAAGATAGAGTGTCTGTGCAAGTCATCTAAGGGAATAGATTATAGTCCAAAGCCCAAAACAGGAAAAGAAGGACTTGGTTTTAGCCTAGGATTTCCTTGCACCATTTTCATTTTGGCCTGGTTAATTCTATGTTGTAGGGTACTGTTCTATGCATTATAGGATGTTTATCATCTCTGGCCTACACTTCTTGGGTGCCAGTAGTAACTACCCCTTGCCACTTACGATAGCCAAAAATGTGTCCAGACATTGCCAAATGTTCCCTAGACAACAGGTGAGAACTACCCCTAAGTAAGAATCACTGTTCTTGTCTAATTGATGCTTCATTAAAAATGGATGGGGGCTGGGGTGGTGGCTCAGTGGTAGAGCGCTTGCCTAGCATGTGCGAGGCACTGGGTTCAAACCTTAGCACCACAATACGATGAAACAAATAAAGGCATTCTGTTCATCTACAACTACAACAACATTTTTTTAAATGTTTAAAAAAAAAGGATGAACAGCACAAAGCTTAGAAACTGGGAGACCAAAGACCTGGCCTTTGGTTGTGTTCATCCAGCACTGTGCTGAGCAAGGGGTGTTCATCCAGCACTGTGCTGCTACCTGATGGTAGCAGCAGATGCTTCAGACACCAGAGGCCATTATTTTTTATTTTTATTTTTTAGTTGTAGGTAGATACGATACCATTATTTTGTTTTATTAGTTTTTATGTGGTGCTGAGTATCGAACCCAGTGCCTTACTCGTGCGAGGCAAGTGCTCTGCCACTGAGCCTCAGAGGCCACTATTTTGATTATTGATATCCTCCAACTAAGCTTCATCACTCTGATTCCATACAGCACATTATGATGAACATTTGCATTTATTTATTTATTTTTTTGTTTGTTTGTTAATGTATTTTTGCCCAGCATCTTAAAGACCCTTCTGGGGCAAATTGAGGAAATTCACCTACTTGGTGAATGTCTTTTATCACAAAGCTGAAAACACCAGATACCTTCTTTTCCAATCTCCCTTAAAGCTAAGGACCAGCTATATGACCTATCTCCAGATCAGTGAGAGATGTACCCTATTTAGAGTCTCAGAAATGACATGGAACTCTCTTTGGTGACAGACCAACAGGAGCATGTACAAGAAAATAAATGGATGATAGTTGCTTTAGTCAGCTTTTTCACTATTGTGACTAAAAAGCCCAACCAGAACAACTGTAGAGGAGGAAAATTTTATCTGGGAGCTCACAGTTTCAAAGGTCTCAATCTGTAGACAGCAAGCTCCATTCCTCAGGGCTTGAGGTGAGGCAGAACATCATGGTGGAAGAGTGTGGCAAAGAGAAGCAGCTCACATGATGATCAGAAAGCAGGGACAAACTCCACTCACCAGATTCAAAATATATACCCCAAAATCATGTCCCCAATGACCCACCTCCTCTACCCACCATACCAGTATATGGTTACCACTCAATTAATCCCATCAGGTGATTAATCCACTGATTGGGTTAAGGGTGTCATAGCCCAATCATTTCTCCTCTAAACCTTTTCACATTGTATTACACATGAGCTTTTGGGGGACACCTCACATCTGAACCATGACAATAATGGCAGCATCTAGTGGACAGCGCTAGCTGTACTGAGGGTACAAGCATCAGCAGCAAATATGATTGTGCTGCCCACAGCACTGCCAATGTGAACTCGTAGTGCCCTGTCTGAAGCATGATTTGGGGTGTTGTTACCGACTGGGTACTTCTGAGCCTTGTTTTCCAGTCCTCACTGTAAATTGCAAAATTACCAAGCAATCTTTTATTAAATTCCTTTTCGGCTTCAATTAACTACAGTCAGTTTACATTGCTCGCAAGAACTCTGAATGATACACAAATGGACACTCATAGTGGAATGCTTGCTTCCTGTGGTCTGGACAGCTTAAAAAGAGCAAACAACAAGCTTCAATTCCTTGTCTTCGGATCAAGCCGTGAGCCAAGAATCCAAAGTCAAAAAAAGAAACAAAGAAAGAACAAAGAAGAGAAACATCCAATCGACCAACAAAAACCCTCAAAGTTTGACCTTGAAGGGTTTTAAACATCAGTTGAAGCCATATAGCTCTCGTATAAGAATCCAGACACTGTTTGGGAAGAACTATAATGCTCCAAACTAGAGCCGAGAGTGTATGGGAACACATCTTGGATGAGGATACATCCCATGTTCAGAGAACATTCTACCCTAGAACCTCACCGAGGCTCCTTTGCCGGCCAAAGTAGCTCCTTTTGCTCTCTGATGAGGCAATTCCTAGCTTGCTTGAAAACTTTAAAATGACCTTGTTTAAGATAATTACCTGGAAAGAGGCAGCCAATTCTCAAACCTCATCTTCCTTCCTTCTCATTATCTATAGACTTCAAACCAGGGTCAGAACCCAGCATGACCAAGGATCCAATTACAAAGTCAAACCCAGAAGGAAAAGACTTTCATAACTAAACAGTTGCAAAATTTATAAAAGGAAAAGACTTTCATAATTAAACAGTTGCCAGTTTATATCAGCAAATACTGTGAATACTTGTGGAAATGGATGTGGAGGAACTAGATGGAGTAAAGAATATACAAGATCAAGCTGAATTTATCCATATGTATCATTCTTTTGAGTGTTATGTGTTCCTCCAAAATTCATGTGTTGGAACTTAAACCCTATTTTAGTTTATTTTCTATTACGATGACTGAATAACACAGAGTGGGTAATTTATAAAGAAAAGAGTTTTATTTAGCTCGTGGTTCTAGAAGTCTAAGAATATGGTACTGGCATCTGCTTGGCATCTGGTAAAGACCTTCCTGCTGGGTCATGACATGGTAGAGGGCATCACATGTTACACAGGGTAAGCAAGTCAGAGAGAGCTCAATTTAGTAACAAAGTGACTCCCATGATAACCCTTAGTCCATGAACCCATTAATGAGTATGGGGCCTTAATGATCCATTTACCTTTTAAGGGTCCCATCAGGTCGTGCCTCTTAATACCCCACAATAGGGATTAAATTTCATTGGTTGACCAATGCCTCAGTTTAACCGGTTTCCATTTATTGAAGTTCAGAAGCTAGAAATTCTTTGGTATATAAACAGAATACAGAAGTGAAAGACTTGGGAAGTGGGCACTTTGGAGGCCATTTATGGTGCTCACCCACAGTCTAAATATATCCCCCCAATAAGTTTCAGAAAACACTCATTTTTCAAGGTTTTGATAAATGTATTGATTAGTGAGGGGGATGTTAGCACATTTGGCCGGAGATTCTAATTAGAAACGCTGCCATTGGCATGAAATCCCTATTTTTACATGGGGATACTAGAAAACTGGGGTGGTAGAGGCCAAAAGAACACCTCATAACCATCTGAGGCCAAGTAAATATGTTTACTATCACAGACTTCCAGGTCAGTATGTAAATCAGTATAAACAACAAGCAACAATCTTTGTAAGTGACTATTTCAGTGGTTCTCAAAGTTTTATGTACATCAGCATCACCAGGAAAGCTTGTTAAAGCACAAAAGATAACTAAAAACATCATGTATGTTTAGATCTCATCCCTAGAGTTTATAAATCAGTAGGTATGGATGGGAACCATAGAATTAGCATTTCTAATGAGTTCCCAGGGTATATTGATGCTGCTGGTCCAGGAACACTTGGAGAATTATTGATCTAATTGATTTTGGATCCTGAGAACAAGTATAAATGAGCACACCAATAAAGACACTACTTAATTGGTAAAATCCCCAAGAATTATCAAACTCCAAGAATTATGAACAAAGGCTGTACTTGAGGGACCACAAAAATGTCCTCATGACCTCCCTTAACCTTAATCACTTCCTAAAGACTCTATCTCTAAATGCAATCACATTGGGGGTTAGGGCTTCAACATACGAATTTGGTATGGAGGGGGTGTACAATTCAGTCTGTACTACTTGGTAAAACTGAAGACATCAATTATGGATCTGAAAAGATATACTTTCTTTTTTATTATTTTATTTTTTGGTACTGGGGATTGAACTCAGGAGTATTTGACCACTGAGCCACATCCCCAGCCCTATTTTGTGTTTTATGTAGAGACAGGGTCTCACTGAGTTGCTTAGTGCCTCGCCATTGCTGAGGCTGGCTTTGAACTTGCGATTCTCCTGTCTCAGCCTTCCAAAGTGTTGGGATTACAGGCATGTGCCACTGTACCTGGCTGAAAAGATATACTTTCACAACTCCATTTGATTGACACTTGGCCATTATTAAAAATAGGTAGATTTTGATAGTAACAGTGATTTATTGTAGGCTCCATCAAGGAGCCTACAGCTACTCTTATAGATGTGGCCTCTTCACTGGAGGAAACATGCACATCCCAATAGTTGCTATGCAGAAACCTCCAAAGCAGAAAACACCAGAAGTAGTTTATTTTCAACTAGTAGGGAGAGCACTATACAGACGCTCCTTGGTTTATAATGGCAGTACATCCTGATTGTAAATTGAAAATGTCATAAGTAAAAATGAATTTAATACACCTAGTCTACCAAATGTCATAGCTCCACAACATAGTACACTGGATTTTTTTAGTTGTTTACTCCCATGATCAGGTGGTTGGCTGGGAGCTACAGTGCATATTGTTAGGCCAGGAAAAGATCAAAATTTAAATACAGTTTCTGTTGAATGTGTATTGCTTTCACAACATCATAAAATTGAAAAATTCTAAGTCAATCCATCCTAAGTCAGGGATCATCTATGCATTTAGTGTATTGCCTCCGGGTTACCTCAACTCCCTGGCCTTGTGTCATAAGTCAGTCCGCAGGGACCTTGATTATCATATCATCTTGTAGAAGAGCATGCTGTTCAACTGTGTTGTTGAGGTATCTGAGGAACATAAACCTCAGGGGAGCTGGAGCCTAATGTGTATTGCTGGATGATTAAGGATACCAGGCATTGGGAGATAAACTTCATGAAAACGCTAGCAGATATGCAGATTTTTGTGCTATTCTAATCTTGGTATGAAAAAGAAGGTTCTACTCAGCCCATTTTTGTTAGAAGCTGCATACTGTAGGAACATCTATGACAGTGTGTCAAGTGCTAGTTTGTTCTGAGTGCCTCTAGACAGTGTCTCCAGAAGAGTGTTCCCCATGTTTGAATCAAGGAGCTATTCACCTTTGCAAAATATCTTTTGGCTTTCTAGTAAGCCTTGTTATAAAATAGTGGGACATCAGGTAGCTGTACTGCTTGAGCTCTTCATGGTTAATTATATATTATTTACTCTCTATAGTTGTGGGAACAAGAGCAGGAAGCTGACCTACTCTGTGGTATCATCAGAGGCTTTTTGCACCTATCTTAATGTTTGTTCAATGGGCTCATAAACATGGTGGTTAGGGGTCCAGGAATAAGGCTATTTATAGACTTATATGGACTTCCCTTCACCAAGGCTATCTGGGTTCCAAACATTGCCAACTTGCCTGAAATGTCAGTCAAACCAAAACCCATCATGAGCTTTGATATCCCATAGAGATTAGGATTGAATTCATTTTCCATCTACTGTGGTTCTTCTATCACTTTATCCATGGGCTTACTGAATATCTGTTATATAACAACCTGGTTCCCAGTGTATGGGAACTGGCCCCAGGGTGCCATGAGACTGAAGAAAGAGATGTAAACAAATCCAGTCCTGAATAGGGAGCGATTTATTGAAGCACTTACTGACAGGTGGTCCTGGGTGATTGATATCAAGTACATCCCTGTAATTTGGGTCAAAGGAGGACTATCTATTATATTGGTTAAGATAAAAGTGGCTTTATCCAAGCCCCAATGCATCTAATTTATCTTAAGTTCTTGTATTAAAGAGTCAGGCATATTCCTGGCACCAGGATCTGGTTGTACAGCTCCATCTACCATTCTAATGTGTTTTGTTTTTGTTTTTGTTTTGGTCTGCACTATGCCAGAAACTATGCAGGAAAAACCAAGTAGGGCTACTCTAGGGCAATCCTGGCCACTATGAGTCAAGATGGCTGCTGTCAGGTCAAGCTGAATCCATACAATGCGTTTTTCTCCATCATGGTATCCTACATCATGGTATCCCACACAAACTTGGTTTTGAGCAAAGGACACATGTTACAGCAAAAGAAGGAAGCAAGTGGGTGAATCTCATGGGTATTTAATTTTTTTACCATGTATTGTATTGTTTAGAAGTATCTAGATTTAGAGAAAAGTAGAATGATCCATCAAAGAGTCAAATATGTTGGCAGCAAGGAAGAGAATGCCTTGCGAAGGTGTAGTACAGTTGCTCCTTGATTTACAATGGAGTAACAACCCAATAAATCTATTGGAAATTGAAAATATTATTATAAGTTAAAAATGTATTTAATATAACTAATGTACCAACACCATACACCATACACTGCAGAGTATCCATTGTTACCCTAGTGACTGAGTGACTGACTGGGACCTGAATTCATAGCCACCACCCAGCGCCCTGAGACAGTATTGTACTGCATATTTCTAGCCCAGGAAAAGATCAGAATTCAAAATTTAAAGTGTAGTTTCTACTGAAAGCATTTTGCTTTCACATTATCATAAAGTCAAAAAGTTCTAAGTCAAACCATCACAAGTCAGGGACTACTTGTATTTCCTTACTGGATACAAGATATTCTCTGAACCAGTGGTACTGTTTATCTCATAGGTAGGAATGAATATGGGATATTGTGCCTAATGCCTAATGGCCAACTAGCAAATTTTGGCTTCATGTCCCAGAATTTTGGGCTCTTTGGGGTTAGAAATACTGACAACTAAGCAGGAATACTTACATAGAGTATACAAGAATGGTCCCTTCAAAGTGAAAACTGAAATTCACATATGGTCATTTCAGGACCATATGTGAATAATAATCATTGACATAATAATAATAATAATCAAATAATAATAATAATTAAATGACATAATCATTTGATTATGTCATCAAATATGTAAGTTTAAAAGTAGGGGTGATTGATCCTGACAATTAAAAGGAAATCAATTGCTGCTACACAATAGGGCAAAGATCAGTGTTGCTAGGACCCATGAGCACCTCTTAGAACTGCTATATCCAATGGTACATTTAAATAAATAGTTTGCCGTTGCTATATATGCTGGTCATCAAAGGATCAGATCCTTCAGAAATGCAAGTTTGCATAACCCCATGATGAATGGGAATGGATAGTGGAGGAGGAAAGTCACAGATGCTTGCTATATGGTGGGACCTGTTTCACCAACATTTTTTAAAAAGGTATTTACCTGTTTTTTATAGTATCATGTTTATATTTTAACTATTTTCTTCTTTTCTCTTTCTCCCATTATTTTGTACAGAATGAGTCGGTACTAGTTTATAATTTAATCCATGAGATATAACAGAAATTATAGACTATCAAAACAAATATTCCTCCACTAGGAGCAAGAAAAGGTCTCAGAGAGATCCAGGATTGGAAGCTGGGTGAAGTGGCCAATGATATTTGGGGTTGTTGTCTTTTTTTTTTGGTACTGGGGATTGAACTCAGGGGCACTCGACCACTGAGCCACATCCCCAGACCTATTTTGTGTTTTATGTAGAGACAGGGTCTCACTGAGTTGCTTAGTGGCTCACTGAGTTGCTTAGTGGCTTGCCGTTGCTGAGGCTGGCTTTGAACTTACGATTCTCCTGTCTCAGCCTCCCTAAATGCTGGGATTACAGGCTTGAACCACCACGCCGGCTGGGGTTGTTGTCTTTTTGAGATAGGGAATGAGAAATCATTTGATTTTATGCGGGATGATGGCATTTTGTTAGGAGCATTTAAAGTAGAAAGAATAGTGTCTGTAAATGCCAGACAATAAAGGCCGGACTGTGATGTATACTCATCATTCCTATTGGCCATACATTTTCTCAAACTCCTTAAACATCTCAGTGCAAATTGCAGTACTTAACGTCCAGTGACTGAAGCAGAATGTCTTCATCACACCAGTTCTAAAGCAAGATCTGGGACCTTGCTCTTGGCTGTGTACCCAAATTTGATTCTCTAACCATTCATCATTCCAAATGTTGTCCAGTATAATTTTAATAAATTAATTTTCTACTAAAATCCACGGTAGTTGTTTTCTACCGCATGTAATTAAGAACCCTAAAAATCCTGTCAGTGAAACAATCTTCTGGCCACCATAATAAAAGATTCCTTGGGTAGCAGAGACAAGCATTCCCATTTGCTGTAAAGGAATATCCTCCATTGTTTGTTAATAAATTGACATTCTGATTCAAATGTTGATCTCTTTTAGGTATTGTTACTATGAATCTGTACCTGCTGAGCCCCGACAACACTGAGCACACTAATTAAAACCCAGTAACTTTGTGATCACCACCTTGAGTTCTGTCTCAGTGGTTATCATCGATCCCGTATGATCCTCTATCTCTCCTCTCCTCAACTCAGAAATCCTGACACTGCCCACATCACAGACCTCACATATCTATAGCATCTTCACATGAAATACCTCATTTGTTGTCCCATGACAATGAGTCAGGCAGGAGTTCCATTTAAGAGATAAAAGAACTAAAATCAAGAGAAAATGCATTCCACCAGTTAGTAAGAAGCCTGAAACCAGTTCTGACACAGAACCTGGTCTATGGACTCCTAGACTAGCCCACTTGCAGAGTGTTCTGGCCTCCTTTACCTGATCCAGAGATGCCACACTGAGGAAAGGTGGCCTGTGAATGGAGCCTACACCATCTATCTGTGCCCACCCGTGGAAGTCACAGCAGAGACCTAAGGGAGTGAAATTCATCTCTAGGTGGCTTGAAGTTGTCCACGCCTTAGGTCTTCTGCTTGCTTGTTCAGTCATGTCTGCGTTTTAAGCCTCCTACGCTGTGTTTAGTCTGGTGTACAGGACCTCTAATTCCCAGTCTCAGGTCACCTAGAGTTGCCTTCCCCATAGCCATTGCCATACCAGGGTTTGTTTCCACTGAGCCCAGGTGCAAGGGAGATTTCACTCTTTCGGAGCATAGGATGGTGAGCCACTAAGTGAGAGATATTTTATCTGTTCACAGATGACTTCTTGCCAAGTAGATATTAGCAAGCTGTACAGATCACCACAGGGACAAAATTCTCATGAAAATAGATGTTTGATTAAAAGTCTCCTTTTCTGAAAATATACAGAAAAGGAGCCTAAACCTTCCAGGCTGTTCAGCTGCCTGCTGTGCACGTGCGTGGCTTTTTCCTTTTCAACTTTGCTTTCAACTCCTGTGCTACGACTTGGTTCTAAGACCCTCGATTTTCTAAACTGAAACCAGCACTTCATTTACCTTGTCATCTCATCTGACATTTACTGACAAACCCTGCTGCTTCTGTTGCCCTTTCAGAAACTTAGAAACCTCAAATATTTCTTTCCTTGCTTTGCTCTTTTCACAGCAAACCAAAATCATTTCCAGGGGTTTGCATATTGTTGATACACCAAAATCAGAAAATATAGGAGTGCAAGGTGCACAAAGGATGCTTTGTCCCCTGAAGAGGACAAGTCATGGTATTCTAGCACCTGCTCACCCTCCTTGTTCCCTCTCTGTGGCAATGCTATCCTTTCACCCGTTCATTCATTTGGCAAATTGAATCTTCTGCTAAGTACTCAGACCTTTGTACATGCCACTAATTGTGTTTTAAAATTAGAAAATATAACCCCTTCTAATGGGTAACTTACTCCCTACTTGGATTATGAGAGACAACTAGGGATTATGTGTAATATAATTTTTATAAATATGCCTATATATGTTCTGAGAAATATAAATTATCTGTGGGGGCTGTTTCATAATATGTAAGGCACACCCTTTCCATTTTGAGAAAGATGTTGAATTTCCTCACTAATTAACTCCTTGAAGATCTAGAATAGGCTCAATTACCTGAGCTGCTCTGATCACTGGCAATACTTGTTACCATATGTTGGCAGTGGGTTCTCTGTCAACATGCATGTATCTCTGTCAACATGTATCCTCAGAATATAAGGCAAGTAAGACCCAGAATCTCCTTACTCAACCAGTGATCTCTCCACATTCCGCTAACTGCTCTGCTGCTCTTCCTTTCAACGAGCACTAAGAAAACAATTTTCCCAGATGATAGGAAGGCAAGACACAGAAACTTACCACCACAAAATGCAGCAAAACCGCATGGCTGTCTTGTTTCCAATCAGAGAAGAAGAATTATTTTCTTTCTAAAAAGGAAAGAAACTATCTTTGTAGAGGAATGTATTAAGAATATTTTCTCTTTTTTGCATCTTTTAGATAAATTGTTTTTCTAGATTTACATTAAATATTATCATTTCCCTTAGCAATAAAGGTCATAAGCAGCACTTTAGATAAATTTACTTCTGGGACATACTAATAATTTGAGGTCTCTGCACTGAGCCTGAGTGGAAGTGGCACTATTATATATTCACATCTGAGGATGTTAATCATAAGCTCTATGCAGAAAATATATTGATTTAAATAGATCCTTGAATGACTTTAATATATTTTCCTCAATATTGAGGGTAATGTATTACTTTTATTCATGACCTCATCAGCCCATCTTCTTTCCTTTCCCCAAAGTTCAAGTCAGACCATGGGGTATATAAATGGTCTGTGGTTTACCACCTGAGCCTGTTTCTTTCCTAGAGTTGACTCATATAGCAAGACTAAATTGTTTCATATCCGGAATTTTTCATGCAAGAAAATCTGGTTATTTTTATGGTCTCCCTGAAATACTGATTGACTTCAGATAGGGCTGGAATATACCACCTTAGAGAATCCCAGAGTACATATCACAGTTCTAATAAAGGTGGAGTCTGTCTGTCTTTCTCTCCATCTACCTTTGTCTATCTTTCCATCCTCCACTGAAATATGTATTGATCACCTGCTGTGCCAACCATAGTGTTGGGTACAAAGATACACAGGTGAATATCATGAAAACAGAGGTAATAGTGTCATGGGTAAGATAGACAGGTAACCAGACCGATTACAGTATAGCATAGACATGTTTTTACCAGAGCTCGCTTTGTATTTCTAGTCCTGAGAATGTTGCCTAGCTCCGAGCAGGCATCCCAAAACACACTGTGTGATTCAATCACAATGAGGTCAATGTGGCTAGAGCAAAGTGAGTGAAAGGGAGGGGGACAGCAGAGGCTGGACACATTTCAGGGTGGGGCTGAGTGAGTGTGGTATAGACCGTGTGGGACCCTGTAAGGACTTGGGCTTTTACTGCAAGGATGGGCAGCCATCGGAGAAGTGGGGCAGAGAAGCATCATGATCTGACTTAAATTTGAAAAGGGTTCTTCTGGCTGTTACGAAAAGACCAGACTGTGGGGGGCATGAGCAGAAGCTGCAAAAAGTCAGGAAGCTCCTGCTGTAACCCAGATGGACAATGATGAGGCCTGGACCAGAGTGGAGGCAGTGAGTCAAATCTGGATGTATTTTGAAGTTGCAGCTGATGGGATTTGTTGATGGATTAGATGTGGGTTGTGAAAGGAAGAGAGGAAGGAGTCAAGAAGGAATCTAAGATGCTTGGTCTGAGAAGCCAGAGGGTGAGGTCCACCTTCTTATCTGCTGTCTACCTCCCTTCTTTCTTGAGATTCTGCTCAAGTGTCCTTCATCAGAGAGGCCTTCTCTGACCACATGGAACAATTATTAGAACCAAACACATTTGGTTCTCTCTCCTCTTGGCCAGACGGTAGCATGGCTCTTCTGTGTCCTTATTTAACTCAGGTTGGCCATGTGACTCCTGTTGGCTAATGAAGTGTGAGCATGTGTAACTTGTGCCATTTTCAGGTAAAATCCTTGATGGCTGGTACATGCATTGCTGTCTTCTCTCTAGCCTCCGTTAGAGTAATGTTTGTTTGGGCCTAAATTCAGAGTGGGCAGTCTGTTTCTAAGGCCCAGTTGACCTTCAGTGATCACATAGCCCAAACGAGAAGAAAATCTTTGTTGTTACAAACCACTAAGATTTTAGCAGCTGTTTGTTATTACAACATAACTCAGCCTATTCTGACTGATACATCATATTTTATATAAATAAAATGGCACATTTATCTGGTTCCCCAGCTCTCTATCCCTGTTCAGTTACTATCTCCTAACATAGTACATATCAACTTTCTTTCATGTTTAATCCCCTTCCCCTGAGAAGAATACTCTTATGAGGCAGAGCCCTGATCTGATTTATTCACTCCAACACTTAGATCAGTATCTGATTCACAGCAGGTGCTAAGGAAATACTTGTTCTATGAATGAATAAATGAATGGGGATATCAGGGAGCACTTTACAGAAGATAAAGCATCTGTTCTCCGAGGATGCATAGGACTTTGACAAGTGAAGGAAATAGCCTGTGAAGAGACCTGGCAGCTCAGGAAACCATGAGTTCAGCATTCTCAGAATATAGGGTGAGTAAAGACAGCTGTGGAAGAAATTAGGGGTCAGGGAAGTGGTGTGATGGGAGATGGGACTAGAGAGATAGGTTAGATCCAGTTTAAGAAGGCTCTTCTATGTCCTGATATGCCCAGACTTTATTTTTTGAGCAATGAAGAGCCAACAGAGTTTTTAAATCAGGAAGTGACAAGATCACTTGAACAAATTACTTTCAGGGAGCAATCTCTGCTCACCTAATACCCTCATTTCTCTCTGGGCACTGCACCTATGTCACTCTTCATCAAGTCATTCATTTTTTTTTTTTCACTGCAACAAATGTTTACTACTTGCTATGAGCAATGTACTATGTGAGATGCTTGGGGAACAAACTGAAGCAAAAGATATTCTATGCCTTAGAGGCACTTCTCGGGTCTGGGGTTCAAAGCTAGCACATCAGAACGGTAACTACAGCAGCCACACCAGCCAAATCCTGTGGCAGTGAGTCCAGCTTCTGTGCACCTTGATTCCCATCAGCACAGCTATGCTTGCTCCATAGCTCAGCTTCCCAACCTTTCCCTTCACCATTTCACCCTGCTTTTTTTCTGAAAGAAGTCATCATCATCGTTGTCTTCATTAGCATCTTTGTTGTTACTATCCTCAAAAAGGCAGCCCAGGTTAACTATTTAATAGTACTTCTCAGTGGATAAATCTCCAACATGTGCATGATCTCAGGTAATCCTTGCAAGAACCCGATAAGTATTATCTGTACTTTACAGATAAAAATAAACAAAGTAAAACAAAAAATAGATTCTGAGAAGTTATAATTTGTCCCAAACCATAGAGGTAAGAGATGATCCATACCCGCGTGCAGATTTTCTACCCTATGATTTCCTAGTCTATTGCTTTTTGCCTCTGGATAAAAGATGTTTTCTGAACATCTGTGGCATTACCGACTTGGGACTGCAGACACAGTGGTAAAGAAAACACAGAGTTTCTGATTCCTAGAACTTAATAGCAGGCAGTGGAGCTTATAGTCCAGCTTATACCACAGGAGGATTTACCTTTTACTGCAAATCCTGATAAACTGGTAAAAGAACCCTTCTTTCAAATGGTCCGTGGACAGAATGGGTACCTTGCCACCATGACTTCACCTCTGCAGGGGCCACTCTTCGGCTGGCGTGATGTTTCTGCCTTGTGGAGCACAAACATGTTGGTCTCAGTTATGTCTGCCCTGGCCTACTTCTCTAGCTACTGAAAAGTAGCCCTTCCTTGCTGGCAGGCAACATTAAGCTGCCAACCTTCAAATGTCCTGATTGTTCCAGGAAACAGGCAAAAGCTCTTCATGAGGTCTTTGTCACTCGTCCCTTTCTTCAACACACCTTCTGTGACCAGATCTACTGGCATCTCAGCAACTTCAAAGGCTAAAACACATCTAGTTGAGGAACCCAGCTCAGGCAGGGACACAAAGCATGACAGGCAGCCAACAGGTTTATTATTTTGCACTAAGGACCCCACCTGAATGTAGTTTGCAATTTTTTTCTTTATAAATGGATTCCTGGCAGGGTTCCATACCTTGCATGTTCCTGTTTGTAAACTTGGTCATCTCTTGTCCCCAGGTGTGCCTCTGTTCCTTTTTCTTCCATCTAGGGATGAGCTTCACAGAGGAAGCAACATCTTGTAGGCGTCCGATAAGCCAGTCCTTAACACAGGTGTTCCTTGTTCCCCCTGGAGATGTCTACCAGTGACAACGCAGTCTTTGGATTCTAGTCTTACTGGTGACTGGCTCACCATTGCCAAGTTGTAAATCCTGGTCTGAGTTCCAAAAGCTCAAAGACCAAAATCTCTGACATCCAAGGGCAAGAGAAAATGGGCAAAATCAGCTCGGGCCAAGAGTCAATTCACCCTTTGTCCATTTCTTTGTTCTATTCAGGTCCTCACAGATGGGACGAGGCCCATCCGCACCAGGAAGAGCCATCTACTTTACTCAGCTCACTAATTAAAATGCTGATCACTTCTGGAAACACCTTCAGAGACACATCCAGAAATCATATTTTATCAGGTATCTGTGCATCCCTTAGTTAGCCCCATCAAGTTGACACATAAAATCAATCATTGCACTATCGAAACTAAAAATTAGAACAAAATCTTTCTTACTACAGACAGGTCAAACTAATGATGGCTAAGCAGGCACAAGTTACCAGACTGCAGTGTGTCTGGCCTTGTGAACATAAGCAAAAGTAGCAGAAGGGCTTGTGCGTGACGGGGGATCTGTCCTATTCTTTCCAGTAGGGAGTCTTTCTCTTCACAGCTCACCTTCTCTTTGATCTATTTACTCTTTGGTGGTCTCTTAAGCTAGGAATTGGGAAATTCAACTAGACAGCTCTGATTGACTCCTGTGCAGGAAGGTGACACAGGTGTCTGTGGGGCTCAGATTGATCCTCCGTTTCAAGTATGCCTCCTGCTACCCACCCATGGGTTTTCATGGTGGTTAAACTTGAGTACCTTCAAATTTTCTGTCCACAAATCCTAACATCCTGATCTTCCCCTGGTGCAGGGGTGAGAAATGGGAGGGGAGAATCCAGCTGCTCTCAACAAGAAGCAAAATGATTTCAGTTGTGGTAAATAAGATGGAAAGGAGAAAAGTAGAATGTGACTAATTTGTCTTAAAGATGAGCATTTGAAAGAGATTGAACTAAGTATTCTTGGAAGCAAAGGTGGTGGATCACGAGAAAGGGAAGTTGTATGTATTCCTTTTTTTAAAAAATGTCAATTACTGTATTTCTGATTATAAAAGTCACAGGAACAGTATAAGCAAGATGGTGGGATAGGAAGAGCTAGTCCCTCCTTCTCCCATGTAGACATAGATTTAAGCAAACCAACCAAATGCTTCTGTGAAAAATATAAAAGCCAATTAAACAGTTCTCGTGCCCCAGGTGAACATCAAATCAACCACATTGAAGCCCAGTCGAAAACATATGATACTCCCCATTCCCTTTCACTAGAATATTCCCCATACCACACTATATGACTAGAGGAAACTCCCAACTCCCATTTTCTCCCTGAAGAGGGAAAGGAGTAGAGCAGATGTCAGACTTTGTGACTTGTAGGAGTGCTTCCTGTTTTGATTGACAAGACTGCACTGACAGAAGCAGAATACCAGGTCAGGGATCTCTGAGAACACAGATCATCAACCAGGTACTAAGCCCTACAGTATCACAGAAAGACCCTAAGTGGAGTTCTAGGACCATGATTAAGTAAGTTTCAGAAGAAACTGGCAGACCTCTTCAAATAGATTTTACTCACAAGCCCACAGAAGATTCATGCCCAGAAAAAGCTTGAGAGATTTCCAGAATTTCTAGACTGCCTGGCTAAAGAAAGTCCTGTTTTTACAAAATAAGACCATAAAGCTTAGGAGAGTTGGCCAATTTTTCAAATGTCAAAATCCCAACAACAAAAAAATACCAAGTCATGCAAAGAAACAGGGAACCAGGACATGTTTGAAGGAACAAGTTAAATTTCCAGAAATTAACCCTAAAGAAACAGAGATACGTGAATTGCGAGAAAAAGATTTAAAAACTACCATCAAAAGATGCTCATTGAGGGGCTGGGGTTGTAGCTCAGTGGTAGAGCGCTTGCCTTGCATGCGTGAGGCACTGGGTTTGATCCTCAGCACCAAATTAAAAAAATAAAAAATTAAAAATTAAAAAAAGATGCTCAATGAATAAAAAGAGCAGATTAAAAATAAATAAAATCAAGAAAATAACTCATGAACAAACCGAAAATTTTAGTAAAGAGAAACTATGAAGACAAACAAAACAGAAACTCCGGACCAAAGAATATAAACTGAATTGAAAAATTCACTAGATTATCTCAAAATTGACCAGGCAGAAGAAAGAATCAGTAAGCTTAAAAACATGACTTTTGAAATCACCAAGAGATAAGAACAAAAATTTAAAAGAATAATAATGAAAAGAGTTTAAGAGACTTATGGGCACTATTAGGGAGAAAAACATATGCATTATGGCAGATTCAGAGGAAGAAAGAGAATTAAACCAGAAAATCCATTTGAAGAAGTAATAGTTGAAAATTTCCCAAATCTTATGAGAGAAATTCACATACAAATTCCAGAAACTCAAAGAACTCCAACCAGGATAAATCTAAAGAGATCTACACTGGACATATCATAATCAAATTAGCAAAAGTCACAGATAAAGAGAATTTGAAAGCAGAAACAGAAAAGTGATTTCTTATATACAATGGAGTTTCAGATAGATTGCTAGCAGATTTCCCAGCAGAAACCTTGCTAAAAATGAGTGGGCTCATATACTCAAAATCCTGAAAGAAAAAAAAAGAGAAGAAGAAGAAGAAGAAAAACCCAGCAACTAAGAACACTATGTCTAGTAAGTCTGTCCTTTGAAAGTGAAGGAAAAATGAAGACTTTGCCAGATAAACAAAAGCTGGGGAAGTTCATCACCACTTGGCCTGCCCTATAAGAAAGCTGAAAGGAGTCTTAGAAGTTGAAACAAAAGGATGATAAATAGCAACACAAAACTGTATGAAAATATAAAAGTCTCTGGTAAAGGCAAATACATAGAAGAATATAGAATCCTGTAGTATTGTAATGTAAGTGAATGAATCCCAAATCTGGTATCAAATATTTTTTAGAAATAAAAAGTATGATTACAAATTTATGTTAATTGATACACAATATATAAAGGTAATTTGTACCATCAAAAGCATAAGGGAGGCAGAAATGTAAAGGAGTAGAATTGTATACATAGTTAAACATATAATGGAATTTATTAGTTTAAAATGAATTATTATGACTTTAAGATGTAATTTATGGGGCTGGGGTTGTGGCTCAGTGGTAGAGTGTTTGCCTTATATGCAGGAGGCACTGGGTTCTATTCTCAGCACCACATGTAAATAAATGAATAAAATAAAGGTCCATCAACACCTAAAAATATACATATTAAAAAAAATAAGATGTAATTTATGTAATAGCATTGGTAACCACAAAGAAAACATCTATAAAATATACAAAAGAGAAATGAGAAGGAAATCAAACCATGTCATTTCAAAAGAATTCAACAAAATGCAAAGGAAGACAGCAAGAGAGAGAAAAGAGGGAGGGAAAAAAAAGATAGGCAGGAAGCAATTAACGAAATGACAATAGTAAATCCTTCCCTATAGAAATTATTTTATATTTTTTATATTTAGTTGTAGATGGTCACTATAGCCTTGTTTATTTATTTATTTTTTATGTGGTGCTGCGAATTGAACCCAGTGCTCCACACATGCTAGGCAAGTGCTCTACCACTGAACCACAACCCCAGCCCTAGAAATTACTTAAATGTCAACAGATTAAATGCACCAATTAAAAGACACATATTGACTTAATGGATAAAAAACAAGATCCAAACATATGCTGTCTGTAAGGTACTCACTTAGAGCTAAGAACACAAAAGCTAAGAGTACAAATGTGGAGAAAGATACTTTATACAATGGGAACCTACAGAGAGCAGGTGCAGCCATACTTACGTCAGACAAAATAGACCATAAGACAAAAAAAAAGTTCACAAGAGACAAAGAAGAACATTAAATAATGATTAAAGGGCCAATTAATCAGGAAGATATAACAATTATGAATATATATGAGCCTAACATTAGTGCACACAAATATATAAAACAAACATGACTGAAGAGAGAAACAGATAGCAGCACAATGATACTAGGAGATTTCAGTCCTTCCTTTCAGTCATGGATAGAACAATCAGACTGAAGATCAGTAAAGAAACAGGACCTGAACAACACTCCAGAACAATTAATTGCACGTAGCAGATATGTACAGAATGCATTCCCTAACAATGGCAGAGTACCTGTTCTTGTAAAGTGCGCTCAGAACATTCTCCAAGGTAGATCACATAGGCAACAAAGATTAAAATTATATAAACCATCTTCTCTTCATATAATAGAATGAAACCGGAAATCAATAACTAAACCAAAACAGGAAAACATGATTGCATATACAAATATGTAGAAATTAAGCATTACATTCTTAATCAATGGATCAAAGAAGAATCATGAGAGAATTTAGAAAATATCTGGAGACAAATGAAAATGAAAACAACAAAACATGTTAAAACTTATGGAAGCTATACTAAGGGGGAATTTGTGGTGGTAAATGTTTACATTAAAAAAGAAAAGGCCAGGCATAGTGGTGCATGGCTGTAATCCCAGTGGCTTGGGAGGCTGAGGCAGGAGGATTGCAAGTTCAAAGCCAGGCTCAGCAGCAAGACCTTAAGCAACTAATCGAGATCATGTCTCTAAATAAAATATAAAAAAGGGCTGTGGGTATGGCTTGGTGGTTAAGCCTCCTGGTTCAATCCTCAGCACCAAAATAAATAAATAAAAAGATCTCCAATTAACAAGCTAAATTTATCAAGAAACTAGAAAAAGAAGAACAAAATAAACCCAAAGTTAGAAGGGAGGAAATAAAGATTAGAACAGAGATAAATGAAATATAGACTAGGAAGAGTATAGAAAAATTAGTGAAACCAAGAGTTAGTTTTTTCAAAGGGTTTTTTAAAGAACTGACAAGCCTTTAACTAGATTTTTTAAAGGAGGAAAACTCAAATAGCTAAAATTAGAAATGAAAGAGGAGACATTCTATCTAATGCCACATAATAAAGGAATTATGAGAGACTACTAGGAACAATGATATACCAACAAAACTAGATAGCCTAGAAGCAATGGACACATCCCTAGACACATGCAATTTACCAAGACAGAATCATGAAGAGAGATTGAAGTAATAATTAAAAACCTCCCCCACTAAACCAAAATCCCAGAATCAGACAGCTATCTTCATAGAATTCTATCAAAACTTTGAAGAAGAATAACACTGATCCTTTTTAAACTCTTTGAAAGAACTGAAAATGAAAGAACACTCCCAAATTCTTTCTTAAAAACTAGTATTACCCTCATACCAAAACCAGACAGACATAAGAAGAAACTACAAACTAATGTCCCTGATGACTATTGACACAGAAATCTTAAACAAAATACCAGTGAACTGAACTCAACAGTGCTTAAAGGATCATACCATGGCCAAATGCGGCTCATACCTGCAATGCAAGGATGGTTCAACATATGAAAATCAGCCAATGTAATTATGCCACATAAGCGAAATGAAGGACATAGTCTTACGATCATTTCAATCGATGCAGAAAAAGCATTTGACAGAATTCAACAGTCTTTCACAATAACAACATTCAACAAACTCGGAGTAGAAGGAAACTTCCACAATGTAATGAAAGATATAGACAAAAAGCCTATGGCTAACACCATACTCAATAGGAAAAGACTAAAAGCTTGTGTCTAAGATAAGGGAGTTAGTTAAGGATGCCCACACTCACCCTTATTACTCAATATAATACTGGAAGTTATAGACAGAACAACTAGAAAAGGAAAAAAAATAAAAATAAAATGAATGGAAAGTAAATGAATAATAAAATGAAAGTAAATAAATAATAAAATAAAATGAATTGGAAAGCAAAATGATCTGTGTTCCAGATGGTATCATGTTATATGTAGAAAAACCTAAGAATTATACACACAGACACACATACATACACACACAGAGGCACACACACGTGAGTTAACAAGTGATTTTAGCAAAGTAGCAGGATACAAAGTTGATATACAAAAATTTGTTGCATTTCTATACACAAGCAATGAAAAAATCTGCAAATTAGGGGGAAAATCCATTAACAATAGCACCAAAAGATTACTTTTTCTTTTTTTTATTTTTGAGATATAGTAGGGTTTTTTTTATTTGTTGATTTTAGATATACATGAGAGTAGAGTGTATTTTGACATATTATACATACATGGAATATAACTTATTCTAATTAGGATTCCATTCTTGTAGTTGTACATGAGGTGGAATTATACTGGTCATGTATTCATATATGAACAGAGGACAGTTGTATCCAATTCATTCTCTTTCCTATTCCCATCCCCACTCCTTCCCTTCATTCCCCTTTGTCTAATCCAATGAATTTCCTTTCTTCCCATGCCCACCCTCCCTTGTTGTGGGTTAGCATCCACATATCAGAAAGAACAGTTGGTTTTTGTTTTTTTGGGACTGGCTCATTTCACTTAGCATGATAGTCTCCAGTTCCATCCATTTTCTGGTGGATGCCATAATTTCATTCTTCTTTATGACTGAGTAATATTCCATTGTGTATATATACCACATTTTCTTTATCCATTCACCTGTCAAAGGGTCCCTAGGTTGGTTCCATAGCTTGGCTATTGTGAATTGAGCTGCTGTAAACATTGATGTGACTGTATCAATGTAGTATGCTGATTTTAGGTCTCCAAAAGGATAATTTTTCAGCTGGCTGTCTTTCAACAGGTTGGATAGAGGAGTAAGATCCTGGGAAGGGATGACAAGACTATCAGAGTGGGTTCATAAGAGGTCATGATCTTTTTCTTGGCCTCTTTACCATTGCAGTTTCAGATTATCGTTGACATCAGAGATACAAAGTTCTATTAAAGTCCATGTGACTCATCATTTCATCCCTTTCCTTTTAGCTTGATTTTAATTCGGCAATTTGGCCAAAGGACTTATTGCCAGAATATGATTGTGTATATTGACAAGCTCAACATGCAAGTTTTCTATCATAGCATGTGGAGGCTGGGAAACAGAAATTTAGATTTCTTAGGCTTCCTTGTGCTTAGGCTTCTGGATATAGTTTAGAGTCAACCAATTACATATGTCCATGGTAGAGTGGGATTTAAAACTGAACCAAGAGGAATAGAAGGACAAAAGGAGGAAATCAACATTCATTCTGTATTATAAATAGGGTTCAGTTCCCTTTGCCCACCTCCCAATCATGATTCCTTCCCCAACTGACCTTAGAGGTAATGGCTGTATCAGATTGGTCTGAATCCTTCCATTCCCTCTTTATCTACTTTCCAATGATATTTATGGATATACATGTACATATATGCTAATGTCTTAAGGTGTGAGCTTACATAGGATTTTACCATATCATTCTACCACCTGCTACCACAGGAGCAAAATTGTGTCCCCAAGAGCTGGACAGCTACACACTATTCTGCAGGATGGATACATTATAATTTTTAAAAAGTGATTTCCCTTTTGAAATATGTAACCTACAGATTGTCTCCAGTTTCCTGCTATCACAAACAACGCTGCAAATAAGTCTCCTGTGCACATGTGAACATATTTTTCTTGGGCTAATACTAAAAAGTGGGATTTGTGGGTGGCAGGCATGCACACTTAAATTTTCATGGATGCTAACAAGTGTCCACTAAGGGGGCTGTTATGGGTAACACTCCCACCATTTTAGGTGTTAATGGAGAAGCTTAGGTTTCAAGGTCAGGCTGGGACTTTAAGAGCTGCTTATAAGCAGAGGACCTAAGAAAAGTCATTTAACCTCCCTAAACCTCTCCTTCTTCATCTGCAAAATGAGGATAATATGTAAGTCTATGTTGTAGAGTTCTTGCAGAGAACTGATGAGCTAAGCCCTAATATTTAGCACAGTCCCTGGGACATAGCAAACACTGATGAAGGGTAGCTTTTTAAAATATTTTTAGATGTTGATGGACCTTTATTTTATTCATTTATTTATATGTGGTGCTGAGAATCAAACCCAGTGCCTCATACATGCTAGGCAAGTGCTCTACCACTGAGTCAAAACCCCAGCTCCAAGAGAGGCTCTTAAGCCACTAAAAACAACTCCTCCTCCTCCTCCTTTTCCTCTTCTTCCTCCTCCCAGCTCTAAGCTCATCTATAAGTGGGGCTATTACAACCCTTCTGGGTTGAGATCACTTTGTTTCTATTACTGCAGGAAGTGTCTGCTTTTGAGAGGTACTAACAGGCTCCAGGATGCATTTCTAAACAGACCCTCTGAAAGAATCCCACCATAACATGGAATCTTATGAAACCATTTCGCACTTTTAATTTAATGATGGTACTGAATATGGGCATGAGTCATGCACAGATTTTTCCTGAAAGAACTATTTCCCTGTGCACTTGAGGATACCTAACACTTTTCAAAAAGTTTGCATATGAGTGCCTAAAATTAATATAAATGTTTTCAGAATGCAACTTTTAAATGGAGTAACTTGTGCTCATTATCATGTTCTATTTAAGGAAAAGCAATATATGGTTCCATTAAAACTAAGTGTTTACAGTAACTCAGGTTATCAGAGTGAAACAGAATGTGAATGAGAGTCAAAGAAACCAAGTTTGACTCCCAGACCTGTTTTCATTAGTCAGGAAAAAACCCTTAATGTTTCTGAGCCTCAATACTCATATTTACCTCATAAGGATGTTAAAAAGGCTTCATGAAAAAACATGTAAGCATTAAGCACATAGGGTATCCTTAAGTAATATCCATTCCTGCCTGTCCTTCTAGTATCATTTACATAATCTTCTGAATTCATTATCTGTTTTTTCAGTTCCAGAATGTGCCCCAGACCCTTTTATAGGGCAATAGGGTAGATAAACACATCAGAGTTCTACCTTCAAGGGGTTTTTAGTTTGGTGAGAAAGATAGGTTGTTTCAATTCATTTTCTGTTACTGTAACAGTATACCTGATACATGGTAACTTACAAAGTAAAGAAGTTTATTTAGCTCATAGATCTGGAGGCTGAAAATTGAAGATTGAATTTCATGAATTGCAGCTCATGAGGGGCTCAACGTATGTCACATGACAAAAAAGCAGTAAGGTAAGTGAGTACATGAGAGAGAGACAAAGGATGAGGGACAGACTTGCTTTGTCACACCTTGCTCTCACAGTAACAGTCCCATGAGAACTCCCAAGAGAAAATGCATTGTTCCCCCTTAACTACCTAATCATACCTTAAAGCCCCACCTCCTAACACCACAACCATAAGAGCAATCAAATTTCAACATGAGTTTAGAGGGGACAAGCCACATGGAACCCACAGCACAGGCCATGGCTAAATGCACTTAAGAGAATATAAGTAACATAATAACATCGTGTCCAGGGCCCACATCTCCAGACATGGCAAGTCAGAGAAACCTCCACAGAAGTGCACTTGAGCCGGGTCATGAGGTTGAGAATGAGTTCACCAGGCAGGGAAGGAGAGCAGGAGAAAAAGCCAAGACAGAAGAACATACAGTTCTGACTCTGGTGAGCATCCCTCTTTCCCTCTGGAGTGCCTGGCCTGGCTTGGCTGTGCCTTGGCTGGCAATTGGATTAAAATATTTGGGGATCAGACTGTTAAAGAAGCTGAGAATTATTCATGCACATTGTAGGCTGTGCACTGGAGCAGTACAAATGAGCCCAGGCCTACCAGTCTATCTAAAATATGTGGAGCTCATACTTTTTTTTATCACCTTTTCAAGGGAGGACTAAGCAAATGACAATAATGTGACTGGCTAGAAATATTTTCTACCTGTCACTATTGATCATAAGTGATTTTTCCCTCAGGAAGGTTCATTTACCATCATTTCTAGAAGTTGTGCTCAGGTGCTGAGTGGGTAGATGCTGCTAGAGCAGCAGATAATTGATGGTTTTTCCAGCAAATATTGGAGTGAGTAACCTTGTGGGCAGAAAAGCCTGGCTTCTCTATGCTCATTTAATAAAGAAAATTCCAGAGCATGAAGCAGTTTGTCATTAAAAGTGTCCATTCCCAGATATAGTTCTTATGTCCTTTGTATTCTTTTATAAACTACAGGCATCTGCCAGCTGCTGCTGCTACTGGAACAACAATGTTTATATCCAGGCAAAGGGGCAAAAACATGGTAGAAAACGAGCAGACTAAAGCCCATAAGATGAAGTACTGATAGGAAAAAAAAAAACACATATTTTTAAAGATATTGCAGTCCAGTTGTAGCTGAGAATGACTCATCCAGTCTATAGAAGCATGGAGAGGGGTGAGAGATGAACAAAAACAAGCTTCTATTTTACATAATTCTCATTTTCATGCAAAGAGCTATTCAAACAGTGCATGGATTTAGCCAGCAGTATAAGTACCTCCCTATTTCCAGTGTCAGGCAAAGTGAACAAGATTTTTGTAGATAAGGATTATGACATCTGGCTAATTGAAAGAGCATCATAGACCATATTCTATCATCTAAAGCACCAGGGAGTGTCACTGACCCTCATAAAGGCAGGGTAGCGTAAGTCTTAGGATTTATTGACTGCAACAGAGATCCACTCCAATGACCTCAAAAAGGGGGAAGGGGAATTGATAGTGATTTTTCAAACTTGCCTATGCATTGATCTTACCTGAGGGGTTTTCAGAACTATTGAGATCTGGGTCTCAGCTCTGAGTTCTGATTATTAATCAGTCTGGAGTCTGACTTAGGAATCAGGATTAAAAACAAAAAACCCTCCCCAGACAATTTTAATGTTCAGCAAATCTTGACAGAGATACGGCAACTGGAGTTGGAACAGAAAGATGCCAGGATTCAAGACAATCAAGACTCCTGTGACAGGTTCAGGGAGTACCACCAGGGGTTACAAGTGAATGGCGTCTCCTAAGACCCAACTGAAGATATGCAACCCTGTGGGCAGCCCTACCCCTGCTACTCTCTCCAACCCTTTTAATGGGGAACCCAGCGATGGTTACTCAGCTATTGGATGCTGGCTCCAGCTCTTTCATTTGAGCTGTATTCTGAACCATCCAAATCTCTGGATTTCCCAAGTATAAATTTCTAAGAGAGGAATTTAATAAATCAGTTCATCTTTTTGAGACAGATGACAAAAATCATCTGCTACTGACCAGTCAATGAATGAGCCAGGTAACCAGCCCATCCATCATGATAGAGAGCACATGTGTCCCTGGCCCTTGAGGGATCAGAACTCTGAGCATGACATATTCCCCTCAGGAAGTATGAGCAGGTGTATAGATAGTTGATAATATGGGCCCATCCTTAAGTGTGAACATCCTTAGGAAAGGGGAGCTCATTAGTGAGGAATTTGGAGAAACTTTGAGGAAGCACCCTCAAGGTTATTGTTTGGGCCGTCTGGCGCACTAACGAGCTCTTGGTGCCTCAAAACTTTCAGCCTTTGATCCTGTGATTTTGGAACCTGGCCAGTTCCCACCTCACAGAGATTTTATAGCCTAAGGCCAGCTGCATAACGCTGGATTGCATGTTGGGAGGGGTTGCTGTGCCTTTTTAAGTCCTCCAAAGGAGAAAGAAGGAAGAAGAAGGATTCCAACTGGAGAAGAAGAAGAAGGGTTCCAACTAGAAAGAAGAGAAGAAGAAGTTCCAACTGGAGAGAGAGAGAAGAAAGAATCTACCAAAGAAGAAGAAATTCAATTAAAGAAGAAGAAATTCAACAGGGGAAGAAGGAATCCGATTCTTTGAGCGAGAAGAAGGAATTTGACTTGTGGGGAAGAAAGCTGACTCTCACCTATGATTTTTTACCCTACCCTCAGTGTTGCTCCTTTTACCCGAGGATAGGTGTTGAAGGTGTTGATGCTGTTTTGAGTCAAGAAGAAGGATTTTGAAGGTGATGATGGTGCTTTGAGAAAGACTCTTATCTATGTGTTTACCCTATTCTTGGTGTTGCTATTTTACCCAAGACTGGGTGTTGGAGGTAATGATGGTGCTTTGAGGGTACTTGCAAACCCGTGTTGTGTTATCCGGTGTTGACTGGTGAGTGCTTATTGGGCTGGAGCCGCTCTCTCTCTTTCTTTTCTTCTACATTATTGATTCATTATATACAATATTCAATATTGCAAAGTATAACTGTTGCTTGCTTATGGTTATATTATCTCATATTAAAGCTTATAAAACCCATCCTGTTGTGAGGCTGGTGATTCACCCCACGAATCTGCCTAGATAAATTAGTCTGGGATCCAGACCAAGACAGCAGGAAGGTGTTAACTGGAATCTTAAACATGGTGAGTTTGTCAGAGGCTGACCATTTTCAATAAAAAGGGTGACCACAGAATTAACCATCCACATCAGGATCCTTCTGAGAGTGAGAAGCATGATATTGACAGTAACATTGAGAGAATAGGTGCACACTGGCACAATCCAAGGCCAAGTGGCATATATAGCCACCCTGGTTTGGCTTGAATTTTGATAGAAAAAGGCCTAGATAAAAATTTAAAATTCGATGACATGGAAAGTAACCATGTGTTTTAGATACAGATATAGAACCGTAGAGAACCATAGTGCAGAAGGGACGGTGCAGAAACACACTGAGGCAGCTTCTTTACAGGGTAGAAGTTCCTAAAGATGAGAGACCCCTCATCACCTTGGCAGTTCTGGATGTGCAAATTGCCCGCCTAAGGCTGTATGAGTTTCCTGGGACTGCTGTAACAAATTGCCACACACTTCGTGACTGAAAGCAGTACAAATTCTGGAGACTAGAAGTCCAAAAATCAAAATACCTCTAGGGCTATACGCTCTCTCCAAAGGGTCAAGGGGAAAATCCTTTCTTGACTCTTATAGCTTCAGGTAGCTTTAGGCATTCCTTGATTTGTGGCTGTTTTTTCCCAAAATCTCTCTCCATCTTCGCATGACCTTTCCCTCTTATCTATGTCTTATTCCCCTTGGTCTTTTATAAGGGAACTTATTATTGGATATAGGGCCCATCTAGTCAATTCGGTATGATCTGTTAAATAATTCATTTTAATTACTTCATTATATATGCAAATACCCCCTTTCCCAAATATGGTCACATTCGCAAGTTCTGGTGGGCATATCCTTAGGGGCTCCACCATTGAACCCACTATAACAGTTAAGAGCCTAGAATCTGCTTCATTTAGAAAGGGATGTCCTGAAAAAAAGAAGGTACACAGAATCCATTTTTGAGTACTATATATAAGATTCTGTGTTGCAAATAGCAGAAAACCCATCTAAAACTGGTCTACACAGTAGAGCAAATAGGTTTATGAGAAGTCAGGATACAGGGCTAGAGGCTGGGGTGTGGTTCAGTGATAGAGTGCTTGCTTAGCATGTATGAGGCACTGGGTTCGATTCTCAGCACCACATATAAATAAATAAAATAAAGGAGCTGGGCGCGGTGGCTTAGCCAGGTGAGGTTGCTCAAGCCTGTAATCCTAGCACTTAGGGAGGCTGAGACAGGAGAATCGCAAGTTCAAAGCCAGCCTCAGCAATGGCGAGGTGCTAAGCAACTCAGTGAGACCCTGTGTCTACATAAAACACAAAATAGGGCTGGGGATGTGGCTCAGTGGTTGAGTGCCCCTGAGTTCAATCCCCAGTACCAATAAATAAATAAATAAATATCCATTGACAACTAAAAAATATTTTAAAAAAGATACAGGGCTAACTTCAGGTGTGGTTTGAACCAGCAGCTCAGTTGTGCCATCAAGGATCGGTTTCATTCCAAGCCTCCACCTTGCCCTTCATTGAGTTTCTTCCTCATTAAGCTGGTTTCATTTGTGGTGCCATGTGGAGCTTGTAGCTTCTGGGCCTGTAAATATTTTTGTTCCTAGTCTCCAGGGAAGGAGCTCCACTTGTTATCTGATTTTGCTAAGGGGATAGGATACTCTGGTTTACATCAATCAGTTCTCACCCTCAGAGCTGAGGTGGAGTCAACCCACCCAACCACATGCCTCAGACATGAGATACTATTCAGAGGGCAAGCATAAAAGGATGCCAAAGATACAACCAGCATGAAGAATGAAGATGAGATACGAATAGCAAAAAGTCGTTTACTCAATGTCCACCATGCACCATGAACTACATATTAATTATCTCCTGTGTTTGCAACAGCTATAACTGGTATCACTACTATCCCCATTTTACAAAATAGGAAAAAGAGATAAGAGGGATGAAGTAGTCTGTCTAAAGATACACTCCAGTGAGTGAGGAACATGGGATTAACTAATTTCAGTTGTTTAAAAAAATTTTTACAGGGTGTGTGTGCATGCACACATGAGCATGTGTGTGTTGGGGGGACAAAGTAGGTGGGGAGGAACATGGCACAGGAACAGTGGATCATTCAGTGTGATTGGAGCAGAAAGGATGGTAAGAAACTAAGCTCAAAGCTAGAGAGGTAGGCTGTGACCAGGTCAAAAAGGACAACATACAAATAAATTAGTGTATTATTCTGAGGACAATGAGCATGGTGATGATCAAATTCATTTTAGAAATTACATTCTGGCAGAATCATGGAGAAAAGATTGGGAGGGGGCAAGAGTCACTGCTAGGAGGCCAAAAATCCAGATAAGCAATGTTGAGGACCTTGACCAAGGGATTGGGCAGCCCGGATGTGGGGAAGTCACAGGTGTGAGAAATATCGAGGAAGTAGAAGCAGTGGACTTGGTGACGGCATGTGGGGGGACAATAAAGGAATCCGTGATAAGCCCCTGGTGTCCAACTGGAATGACTCAGCCCATTAACTGCCGTTAACTGAAATTGCAATAATAGTTTGCATTTATAGAGTACTTACTTTGTACAAGCGCTTCATAGGGACTTGCTTGCTTAATTTTATCAGTTTCCTTATAAGACCACAGAGTAAACAACCACAAAGTTGCAGAAGCACTTATCAGTGAGCATTTTTGTAGCTAATGTGTACGTGAATGAGGAGTAGGGGGTGGTCCATGGAGGTCCAGCTGAGAAGGTTCTGCTCTGTCCCACATGGCTCTTATCCTCCTCTTGGGACCAGCAGAGAAAGGAGATCTCCTTTACCAGGTTACAACATTTACTGCAAATGTGTATCTGATCTAAGATAACATGATACTGGCTTAGGCATAGATAAATAAACCATTGGATTTAATTTCCCTAAAAAAGTTGAAGAAATATGAACTCTTGTATTTGCAGTATAAACCAAGGCAAACACTTTAGAGAGCAATCTGTCAACATTTAGTAAAGTTAAAGTAGCCTACAACCTATGACCTACCCACGCCACTTCAGAGTGAGAATGCTACATATGGGAACTCAATGTGTGAAAAGGATGGAATTATAAATTAGCAGAGAAAGGACAGCTTTTCAGAAAGTGGCACTATGATACTATACAGAGGGAAAATTGAAATCAGATCCTTACCATGCACTAGCACAAAAATAGATTGCAAATAAATGAGAGACCTAAAGTTATCATTTTTGCTATGAGGAGCTCTTAAGACCTTGGGATGGAATAGGTTTCTTACAAAGAACATAAATTATTAAGGGAAAGACTGATAAATTTGAATATTAAAATTCAAACCTCTGTCAACCAACACAGCCAACATTATAGCTAAAACCACCTTTAACTGGCGATTGTTTAGTAACCAGAATACCTCTAGAATGCTTACAAATCTGTAAAGAATGGTAAACAATGTAATGGAAAAACAGGCAAAGGATGTCAAGCAGCAAATCAAAATGAGGAAATTCTCATTGTGAATACGTGTATGAAAAATTTTTCATTTTCACTAGTAACCAAAGAAAAACAAATTGAAATTACAATGAAATGTTATTCAACCCTGATCAATTTGGCAGAGATTTAAAAGTCTGACATTATTAAGAGCTGGCAAGGATCAGAAATGCCAATGTTATGGAAGATTTTTTTTTAAAGGGCTTGGGAATTTTCTAGATTAAAGGAAATTAATGATACATGATGATTAAATGTAACATTTGATTCCTGATTCAATTCTGGACTGGAGAAAAAATACAAGGACATTCTAAGGGCAGTGGGAACTGTATAATAGTGGAGTTGTATCAGAGTGTGAGGACTGTTTTGCTCTACGGGAGAATGTCCTTGATCTAGGATATATATATTTCAATATATTCTTTAAAATATATTCATGTTGAAATATGCAAAACCAAAGGCCAAGAAAATTTTGAAGAGAGAAAAGGAATGAAAATGTAGTCAAATGTTAACGACTGTTGAATCTAGATGGAGTGTATACATATATTTATTGTACCATTTTGACATCTTTTCTGTAAATTTGAAGTGTTTCCCATAAAAGGAGGCAAGGACATGGAAAAATGGAATCTCTGTCATTGTTTTTTACTGTAATTGGGTTTAGAGAACTATTTGGCAATATCTAATAAAGATATCTAATCTCATAACCCCCAGGTCTACTCTTGAGATGTTTTTCAGAAGCGCATAAATAGATGTGTGGAAGATAGTTCACTGTGTTCTTATTTTTATAGAGAGGAAGCAGAGAAAAATTAAATGTGCACCACCAACAGAATAAAGACAGCATCCATTCCTACAATTCTGCAAGGTGAGTCAACTTGTCCTATGCGCAATATTTTAAAACCTAAAAAAATAGTATTGAATGAAGAAAATTTAATGAGGAATCATCATAGTAGGATGTCACTTCTATATTATTGAAACGGCACAAAGCAATACTATATCTGTTTATGTGGTCCCTGTTTAAAAATACCAGGTATGATAAATATCAAAAATTTTATTTTGTTTATTTTTTTTATGTGGTGCTGAGGATCAAACCCAGTGCTTCACATGTGTGAGGCAAGCGCCCTGCCCCTAAGCCACAACCCCAGCCCCTCAAAATTTTAAATAGCAGAAAGAAGGAATGTGAATCTGGAGCTCCCTCTCCCCATAGGAATCCTCAACTGTATCTATAATCAATGTCATTAAAAAATAATCTGGGAACAATATTAGCAAACCATTAACGTGACAAAGCTGGGTGGTGAAGGACAGATGTTTATTATATTATTCTCATTGCTTTACTGGAAACCTAAAATATTAAATATATATTATAAATCATTTATATATTAAATTATATATTTATAAATTATATATTCATATATAAATATAATATAATATACATTTATTTATATATATTTACAAATTATAAACATATATATTCAAAATCTTTGGCAAGACAGGACCTGAAAATATGCATTTTACTTTGCCTCTATAGAAAGCATGCTAGGAGCTTGCTCTAAACTCAGGATGGCACTCTCAGCTGAGGCTGATTTCAGAAAGTACTTTTTCAAGACAAGATCTCAGTGATGATTTGTACCCATGGAGAGCACTAAATTGACACTGTGAGCATTGAGTTGATGTGAAAATGTTGCAACTCTCTAGTTTTTGAATGTATGCATCTATACCTGCAGGGGATTAGAAGGGTGGCTGCACCCTCAGGCTCAGTAGCCACACCTCTGACAGGACAAAAGCACCCCGGAGCTACTTGTGAACAGCAAAACCTCCTGGGATGGGCTGGTGTCCTCTCAGGAAGAACCCTGGCTACTGCTCAGAGCCAGAGGCAGTGCCATAATGGCGGCTGGTATCACTATGTCCTGACTCCTGGCTACAAATGGGGACCTCCGATCAAGGCTCTCGAGGAAGCCCTGTGGGCAATGTTCCCACACTTCCCTTTGACAGTGTCAGTGACAGTAAGTGTGTCCCAGATTTTTGTCCTGTCTTGCACTGTAGCTTGAATCTCAAGGGCTATGACCTGGAGCCAAATTCAGGGAGAGCACAGAGTATGCTCCTGCTCTAAGGACAAATTTTTATGATTTAAGGTATTCCATGGTCTATTTAAGAATCCTTTGATTTGGTAGTCATTCAGTGAGCATCCTTTTGTGCCAGGCTCTGGACAGGACTGAGTAGTCTAAGATGAACAAGGACAAGTCCAGGTCTTGTCCAGGTCTTTAGGGAACTCATAGTTTAGTGTTGGGGCTGATAGAGGGGTAAAACAGCAGGAGAAGGGTTCCGTGTTAGTTTTTACAGAATCTTCTGGGAGTGAAAAGAGTACATGGATCCAAACCAATCTGGGTTTAAATGGCAAATGTCCCATTATGACTACTGGCCCCAGCGCATGAGGGAGTGTGGTAAAACTGGGCCCTGTCCTTAAAAGAAGAAAATGGAAAAGAGACACTCCCAAAGCTTTCAGGGCAAGCAGTACTGTATTTTAAGAAATAAGCTGAAGACTGTTGGGGCTGAGAATTGCTAAATTTGGAGGCTTACACCTTGGAATAGTGAATGTCTTACTGGGTACCCAGCCACGGAGGACCCAGTAATGAACACCTGTTTGATGGAGCTGTTTATCCTTCAGTCCCTCCACCCTTCACACAGGTAAACTCAGGTGAAGCCTCTGTTCCTGGAACATCCATCCTGGTCCAGGAAGATGCTTCTCTGCAAATAGTTTAGTTCACCAAGAGATTTGAGAGAAAAGGAAGTGGAAGAGAACATTCTAGAGCATTTAGGAGTCCTGTCAGCCAACTCAGATTTCTTCCTATTAGCTCTGGAGTCAGACTGCTGAGATTTGAACATCATATCTGAATTCTTTCTGTGTGCCATTAGACAAATTAATCTCTTTGAGCCTCAGTTTCCCTAGTGGTCAAATGGGAATTAATAATTGCTACCTCCTAGGGTAGTTGTAAGGACTGAATGAGATAAATGCTAGGCAGAGTACTGTGCCTATTCAGTAGTTAATAAAAGTTAATTTTCATTGTCATTGTGATTATGTCCACATTTCTTATACCCTTTTGAAAATCCATTGACCTTCAGTACAGTTGATAGTATGAAGACAGGAGGATTATTGAATGTCTTTTTTCTTAAACTCCTCTGGAGATTCAACACTGTCTTCCCTTCCCCACACACCAGTTGAGAAACCCCAGGATGATCATTGAAAGCTTTTAAGCAAGGAAGACACACAATTACATGAGCCTTCTTGCAGTATCAATTATCTTGGGATCAAATTTATTACAAGTACCTAATATAGCTTATAAGCTTTTTTGTCTTCATTCGTCAACCTCCCCTAATTCTCTCATTTCTGAGCAGATTACTCTCGGGCTTCCGGGTCTATTGTACTACTCTGGGCACCGGGGTGTTATATTTTATACGCTGTTGAAATAAGCTCTTGTCGTTTTCTGGACTAACACTGGATGAGTCAGATGTTCTGTTCTCTTGCTGCAGCTGTCTTAATGGTCAGGGCGCCTTCTCTCAGAGGGACCCCGCTCTGCTGCCACCTAGTGGCTAGTTTTGTAATGAGTAAAAGATGAAAGACACTCTTAGGAATGAGACCCTCTGTTGCTGTGTCATTCAGGATGACAGCGTGATGATAGATATTTACTCATTTTTTTTTTTTTTTTTGGTATAAGACGACTATCTAAGTGCTTCTGGAATACTGGAGGCTGCCTTTGAAAACCAATTCCATTTTATTTTTCTCTTCATAACGCTCCCTAGCAGAGAAAGAATTAGGCTGGCACTGGAGAGGTGAGGATGTATTGCTAATTTTTCCCAGCCTTTAGAATGTGCCAAGTTCTATTTTAAGCACTTAGAATATCTCCACTTAATCCTATTCCAATCCAGAGGAGGGTGCTGTAATAACAAAGTTAACCTCTTTGTGTCTCATTTTCTTCATCTATAAAATGGCATCATTGTAAGAATCGGTACAGTGGATTGTCCTTAGGATTAAGGAGCTGGCTGCTGGACAACAGACAACAGTGCTTGCTCAGAAGCAATGCTGTTAAACCTTTGCTTTCTTCGGTCAGCAACTTTTTTCTTTCCTGATTACTTCTTGTGGTTCCTCCAACCATGATCAAATCACCATTTATTTCCCCCATGTCTTATTTAGATAATATTTGCTTTTAGAACTAGGTTGCCAAGAAGCTCACAGTGTTTATTTGGGAAGTGGAATTCATTCACAGAGATTTCTTCAAGGGGTGAGACAGCCCAAAAGCAAGCAGGAAAGAGCCAGAACACACCTGATCCCGGGGATACTTGACAAGAGCATACTTAGTCTTTCTCTAGGGCCTGTGCCTAAAGCCCGGCTATGGATTGTTCTGGTTGTCATGCCTATTTAGTATTAGTTTCAAATCCTCTCAAGTAATCTCAAGTAGTAAGTGTTACTAATTTATATTAGATTGCTTCCTGTCAAAGTTTTAAATTTATGCTCATGGACACCAATATTCCATTGCGTGCTATTTTACTTTTTTTGGTCTTGGAGTCTGCACCATCTATTTATGGGTTTCTTTTCTTTTTTTTAATGTTTTTCTTTAGTTGTAGATGGACACAATACCTTTACTTTATTTATTTATGTTTACGTGGTGCTGAGGATCGAACCCAGTGCTTCATACTTGCTAGGCAAGTGCTCTACCACTGAGCCACAACCCCAGCCCCTGTTTGTGGGTTTTTGAATGGAATTTGGATAGATGTAGGCCTTGTGTTTTTCAATATATCCCATAAGCCTGAACAAAGCCTGACTTGACAATGCCCACTTATCATTTCCTCCTTTCCAGGAACTGCTATGTGCTATAATAAAATGCTGTTGCTTCTTAGTGATTTGTTGGTTGTAAAATATCCCCATATTATATCCTGCTGGAGAAAGATCTTGTTCACCTCAAAAACAAAATTCTATTTCTTTCAGATATAGTGTAATTTGATTTGCCGTATTCTTCACAGATACTACACTTCTATCTTGGCTTTTCTGAATTCTGATATGGCTTTCTTTGACATATCAAGGGGAAGATGAGAACTTAAGAAAAAAACTCTTAATATTTGAGCTCAGTTTTACTTTTATCTTGGCAAAAAGGTGTAAGAGTTAAACAGATCTTTGCTGATGTTAGCTCCTGATGCTCTATGTCCAGTAGAAGGAACTACAACAGATTTAACTGGAAGACACGTCCTACTGATTTGGCAGTTGGGACAATGGCAAGTAATTGAATTCTTTCTCCGTCTCTGATCACCACTATGATTCTTTGGCAGCAAGGAGAAATATTCTGAGTTGGTTAAAAAGAGAACATTAGCACAGCAGATAAGATATCTGAGCAGTTGCTATAAGCACAATTTCTAGGATTGAATCTCTAGCTGTTGAGTAATTTCAAATGCCAATACATTACCTTTCCATAGTTGGACAGGAAACTGGGAATCTCATATAGGATCTTGTTAGCTAAAGGGTTTGTGAGTCACCTGTGGCAGGAAGAAATACACAACATTTACTTTTGGCATCTGGTACTGTTTCAAAAATCTCTCTGTGTACTTAGTTTTTATATCCATGACTTAAAAATTACTCTAATGAATTTTTCAAATGAAGATAAAATATGTGGGCTGGGACTATAGCCCAGTGGTAGAACAATTGCCTAGAGTGGGTTCGATCCTCAGCACCATATATAAATAATAAATGAATAAAATAAAGATCCATCAACAACTAAAAAAAATTTAAAAAAAGATAAAATATGTTCTGGAATTATATACTAAAAACTACAAAATTCTAATTAAAGAAATAAAAGAAAAGCTAAATAAATAAAAGACATACAATGTTTATGGATTGGAAAACTGAACATGATAAATTATGTCACTTCTTCCAAAAATGACTGATAGGTTTAATACAACTCCTGCTGATATCCCAGAAAGATTCTTTTTATATCTACAGAAAAATTTATTCTGAAATTTATATGGAAATAATTAGAATAGCTTTAAGAAATTTGAAAGATGTTAAATAAAGCGGTAGGACTCATTCTAACCAGTTTTAAGATCTAGTACCTACTATAGTATTCAAGATCTAGTACCTACTATAATAGTATTAAGATCTAGTACCTACTATAGTATTAAGATCTTGTACCTACTATAGTATTCAAGACAGTCTGGTGTTGGTGAAGGAATAGAAACATAGATCAATGGGATGGAATAAAGAATTAAGAAATAGATCCACATAAATATGCCCAAGGGACTTTTTGTGATGCTCAATAAAATACATATAGCAAGTTTTGCCATCTTAATCATTTTAAGTGTACAGTTTAATGGTATTAAATAGATTCATAATGTTGTGTAATTATCACTCCCACTCCTCTCCATAAGTCCTTTCATCTTCTAAAACTGAAACTCCATACCCATGCAAAACAACTACCATTCCCCCAAACCCTTAGACTTGAAAACCACCATTCTACTTTCTGTCCCTATGATTTTGACTACTCTAAGTCCTTCAGAGAAGTAGCATCGTATCATGCTATCTCTTTGTGAATGACTTTTTAAACCTAAAATAATGTCTTCAAGGTCTATCTATTTTGTAGCATACTGCAAAATTTCCTTTCTTTTTTAGGGTGAAAAACATCCCATTATATGGATATACCCTATTTTGATTTTGAAAATAGTATGAATATCTTTTTGAGACTCCACTTTCAATGTTTTGAGTATACAAACCAAGAATTAGTGAAATTGCTGGATCATATGGTAATCATACTTTGAATTTCTTGAGGAAATACTGTTTTACACATGAGCTGTTCCATTGCACATTTCCACCAACAATACACAGTGGTTCCAATGTCTCCAAATCCTATTACTTTCTGGGTTCTTTTTATTTGTTTAGTTTTGTGATCCTGGGTATTGAAATCAGGGGTATCTACCCCTGAGCTAAATCCCCAGTACTTTTTATTTAGTATTTTGAATCGGGATCTTACTAAGTTGCTGATGCTGGCCTTGAACTTGCAATCCTCCTGCCTCTGCCTCCCAAGTCTCTGGGATTACAGGTGTGTGCCACCACACCTGATTATTTTCTGGATTATTAAAATTTGTTTGTTTGCTTTTATGTTTTGTGGTGCTAGGGATCTTTACAAAGTATGTTTATAGGAGCTATCCCAATGAGTGTAAGATGGTGTTTCTTTGTAGCTTTTACTGGAATGTTCTGATGACATCAAACATCTTTTCATATGCCTATTGGTCATTTGTGTCTTCCCTTAAGTTATCTGTTCAAGGCCTTTGCCCACTTTTGAATCAGGCTGTTTTGTTGTTTTGGGGTTTTGGAATTCTCTATATATTCTGGGTATTCTTGTAAGATGTTATGTTTTATAATACTTTCTCTCCTTCTGTGGCTGCCTTTTTCCACTGATAGTGTTTTACAATGCACAAATATACTGTTTTTTTTAAATGAATAGTTAAAAACCATTTAATGGAGGAAGAATATTTTTTTCAACAAATAATACTGGAGAAATTGTATCAATAAGTAAAAACAATTAAACAAACAAAAAACCAAAGAACTTTCAACTAAATCTCACATTTTAAATGAAAGTTAACTCAAAATGAATCATAGGTATAAATAGAAAACATAAAACTTTAAAATGCTTAGAAGGAAACATAGGGGAAAATTTTTAAGTGTCTAGGGATAGGTGGAAAATTCTTAAATGTGATACCAAAAGCACAATTCACAATAGAAAAATCAATCATTTGGACTTCATCAAAATTAAACTTTTTTTATCTGTAAAAGACTATTAAAAGGATGAAAAGATAATATCTGGGTAGAAAGAAAATATTTGCAAATCACACATCTGACAAAAGATTTATATGTAAAATATATAAAGAATTCACAAAACTCACCAATAAAAAAATACAAAAAAAATCGCATTAGAAAATGAACAAAAGACATGAACAGACCAAAGAGGATATAAAGATGACAAAAAAAGAACATGAAACAATTTTTTCCATCATTAGCCAGCAGGGAAATTAAAATCAAGTATCACTATGCATCTATTAAAAGAGCTAAAACAGATGGTCTGTTCATTGCTGGTGGGCATGTGAAAGGGTACAGTCACTCTATTAGAAGACTAAATGCATAACCCAGAAGTTACACTCATGGTCTTTTATCCCAGAAAAAGGAAAAGGTATGTACACATAAAAATGTGTACACAAATGTTCAAAGCAATATTATTTGTAATAACCAAAAATAACCCATGTGGAAACAACCCATATGTTCATCAGTGGGTAAAAGCTTAAACAAACAATGGTATCTCCATATGAACTACTTCTCAGCAATAAAAAGAAATGAATTATGGACATACGTACCAACGAGAAAGGATCTCAAAGAAATTATGATGAATGAAAAAGCAATTCTCAAGAAGTTACAGACTATATGATTCCATTTATATAACATTTTTGAAACGAAAAAATTATAGAAATGGAGAAGGAATCACCAGTTTCTAGGGAACAGGGAATGGGTGTGAATAGGGAACGAGAGTAGCCTGAGGGATTTTGTGGTGATGGAACTATTGTGTTTCTTGATTACGGGGGTGGTTGCATAATCTATGCATGTGATAAAAATTTTCATAGAACTATATACACACATGAATGCATATAAAACTAGTGAGATCAGTGTACTATGTATGGATTGTACCAATGTTGGTTTCATAGTTTTGATATTATACTATCATTATGCAAGTTGTTATCATTGGGCCTTCTGTACTATTTTCACAACTCCTGATGAATCCATAGTTTTTAAAACAAAATACAAAAAAATACAGTCTCATGGTAGCCACTTATATGATACAGAAGTATTCCTCCCCACAAAATGTGGTAATTGCCTAACCTCTTTTAATTCTAGCTCCTGAAGAAGCCAAAGTCTGGTGTAGAGCCTTCAGTATGCTGTCTTTCATTATCAGCACATACAAAGATGCATAAGATTCTGTTTCTTTTGTTTGTTTGTTTTACAAATACATGTGTCATGTGCTTTATCCTGAAACTTACTTCTGGCTCTTAACAACTTGACATGGACACCTCCCATGTTAGGTCAATTTATATGCATAGCTCTTCCTGATTGTCTAACATCTGCACAGTTCACCTATTGGCTATGTCACAGCTTATCCAATTATTCCTTTACTGATAGACTTTTGGATTGTCTTTAGTGTTTTGCCATTGCCAATAATAATGCCTCTATTTTATTTCTGATAAACCCAAACTTCCACCATCAATTTTTAAACTTTATTTTAGTAATAGAATCTTTTCTTCAAATTCAATCCTATCACAGAACTTGATAAGTAAAACACATAGACCTGCTCAGGTTGACTAAAGTAAGTATGTTCAGAGTCCCTGTGTCCCTTCAACAGCCCTAGAGGCATCTCTGTGAATCATCTGGGCTCAGGGAGCAAAGAAAGAAACTGCTACATACACCTTGTGATACCTAGCTGTCCTCCCAGCTCCTCTCCTGGCCTGAACTCTGATGTCCACGTCCCTCAATCTGTTGGGGATCCTGTTTCAGTGGACAGAGGCTCTGAAGCCAAGACCTGTTTTTCAGCTTGGGAACTTATGAAGACAACAAAGTGATTTGATTTGAAAAATGGCTGAACCTACATGCATTAATGAGAACAGTATCTGGACATGTCAGTGTGGTGACCCCTCCAGGACTCTGGTATCCAACTCCTGTTTCTCCTCACTAAGGACCAGAGAATGTCCCGGTGTAGTGCAGGTCTATAGTGTAATGTTTGTCCACCACATCCTGGGGACCTTCTTGTGTCTGGTGTTAGATTTTCCCTCATGGCCTCTGCTGGACTTCTTATCTCCACACTGGGAATGATGATTTCTTAATCTTTACCTATGCAATTGCTTAAAGTGCAGTTTTTAAGACCTGCATTGGATTAAAATTTGGATCTGAAATCAGAAAAAGAATAAAACATGAGAAACTCAGTAGCTCCTAGACAGTATCTATTGTTCAGGCACATAAGTGACTTAGTTAAATCCTGAGTCCTGGGACTATGCTCAGTAAGTTAGTACATATGTACGCATAGCATGGTGTCTGTCCCCAGGGAACCTATAATAAAGTGCTGGAGACAGACATGGAAATGGAGAAAGTAAACCTGGTCATTATTTTCAGTGAAAAATGTAAGGGGTGAATTAACACAAGCCCAGAGCTGTATATTAAGTGAGGGGTATTTAAGGATCTATAGGAATTGAGGAGAGGGCAAGGTCAACACAAGGAAACATTCTAAGCAGAAGAAACAGCTTGTATGGACATGAGAATTGCCCAGCACGTTTAAGGCACTGAGGGTGTATCAGCCTATTTACTTCATTTATTTTAGAAGATAGTAGGACTCACGTTTGCAAAGATAAGTTGGGAAGGTGACTTCCAAGTGGAGAGGTTTGGGCTTATTCTTTCAGATAGCAGAGTCTCTGAAAGCTTTCCAGCAGACGAATGGCCCACTGAGAGCGATGTTTAGGAAAATCATATTGCCAGTGGTGTTTGGAGGGAGGGCGGTCAGGAAGGAGCAAAAGAAGAGAGGAAATCACTAGAGGACGATGGTCAAGAGAAGACCTGAAATCAGAAGAACCTGAACTAGGATGACAATGGAGAAACAAGGGCCTGGTTTAAGCACAACTGACAGCAGTCAGATAGTGGCCTTGAAAGGACGACATAAGCAAGCAACGGCATCATAGTTCGAAGGAAGAAAATTGGAATTTGGTTGTGGGACAATGTGTTGTCTCCTTAAACAGGTTACGGTTGAGGTCCAGTGAGACAGCCAGCAAGGGGAAATGAAAACGGCCTGCAAGTTGCTGGAGATCTGAGACAGATGGGGACTGGATTCCGAGCTGCAAACATGGTCTGGGTATCATCTGTGTGGAGCGGGTAACTGAAGTCATGATGGTTTTTCTGGAAGGTTCTTGGGTGTATCTTTGAGATCTAAGCAGTGGGGAAGACTGCAGTGTATACCAAGTCCTAAGAGAGCTCCAGGAGAATTGAAAAAGCAGGTTGACAAGCCAGGAGGGGTGGGATAATGAAGCACTTCACAGCACCCTATGCTGGGCCCTTAACAGCATCACCTGTAATTCCAACAGCTCCATCCCTGGGACCTGCAGCCACACATTGGCTTCATTCTTGGTGTCACTGGGCACGTGGAACAGGAACTGTTCCTATGCTGAACAGAATTGTTTCTGGATACACACCGCAGCCTTCCCCTTTACAGCAACTTCTTGGTAAAGAGCTTTGGAAACTTTTGCGGAAAATGACAAGTGTATCTCTCAGCAAAAGCCTCCCCTAAAGACAGCAAAGCATGTCCTAGTAGTCATTAGCACATTAGTCAGAAATGTCACTCAGCAGGGTGAAGCACTCTCTGGAAGAGAACTCAGAACTCCTTCCTTGCAATGCCAGCATACATTATCTAACTAAATCCCTGTTTTGCAAGGAAGGAAGCAGAATCCTTGAAAAGGTAAAGAAGTTGTCCAAGGCACACTGGTCCTAAAGAGCAAAGCCACTCAGACTCAGGTGTTGTGCTTCTAAACACATGATTTCTCTGCTGCGCGGCCGATGCAGCCCTCCCTGGATAAGCCCACTCATCTTCCTGGAGAGTTGAAGTTGTGCTCCCAGCAGCCTTGGGACCAGGCAGCTCTATGGTGTGACTTTCAGAGACACTAAATAGGCTTCTACTGCCCTTAAGACTGTGACCCACCTCTTCCCTAATACTTGGGAGTTTTTATTTTTTAAGAACAGGGTACAAACCTTTTCATTCTATCACTAGAGATATAGTAAAATGCAAATGCTTGTACAACAGGTAGCAGCATTGGCGTAAATTTTCACTAGAGTGAAAGTGACTGATAACCTAACCAAATGTAAAGAGCTTGGGCTTAGGAGTCAAATGGAGCTGAGATCCTGGGCTTCTTGGTTCACATTGTGGAGCCTCGGATTCCTCATCTATAAAATAAAAACTATGCTACTTTCCTCTAACGGAGGGCATAAAAATAAATGTGAAATACACAGAAGTTCCTGATACAGTACCTATGGCAAGGCATAGTCATCTTTTAAGATGATAATCAATCTTTTATAATTATCACAAATTCTCGATATTTTTGAGCTCCCAAAAGACATAATCAAACAGAAGACACAGCAGATGTTCCTGGGCAACTTTTGCCGGCTGACTCCAGCACCATCTATTTGATAGCTCCCTGATCTCGGGCACATTGCTTATCCTCTGAGCCTTATACTTCTTGCTTTGAAACCGGACTGTTGTGAGAATCAAGTGAAATAATGCAGGTGGAAGTGCTTTGGAACCTGGGAAAGTTTGTATCGATATTCAGTTTGGGTAGAAACTGGCAAGCATAGAGTAAGCATAAAAATAATATTAGTTTATAATTTTAACTTTATTGACCACAGTACTGGTTACAGGTTATAGAGTGTTTGCGGTTGAATCTTGCTTGAGCTATAAAGAAATTGCCCCTTCTTCCTGTCTCTGTTAGTGTGCATGTGTAAATAGCCACCAAATTTTAGAGGCATATATTATAATATGTTATAGGATAGTCTATGTATCATATAAATTTGGTAATTGGCCTGTCCTTTTGTTCTGAAACACTTTCTAGCACTACTTTTGGACCAATCAGGAAATAAAGCCTCCTATATATGTTGATGTATCAAAATAAAACATGGCTACTCAGGCCAGGTCCTAAAACAGCCAGATGGAGCCTGAGGTTACCTTCAGTCCTGAAGGAAGCATTCCCTGTGTTAGGTTTTGGGTGTGAGATGTCCCTCAAAAGTTCCTGTGTTAATGCAGGAATATTCAGAGGTGAAATGTTTGGACTGTGAGAACTGTAAACTACTCAGTCCATCTTAGTTTGAATGGACTAACTGGGTGATAAGTGGGTGGCTGGAGGAGGTGAGTCACTGAGAGTGTGCCCTGAAAGGGTTCCTCACTCATATGACCACTTCCTTTCTCTTCCTCTGCTCCCCCCCTCCTCTCGCTTCCTGGCCACCATGAGAAGGCACATAACTATGCCCTTCTGCCATGCTGCTCTGCCTCACCTCAGGCCCAAAGCGATGGATAGAGTCAGCCAGCCAGGGACGGAACCTCTGAAACCATGACCCTAAATAAACTTTCCTCCTGTGAGTTGTTCTTGTCCGGTAGTTTGGTCATGGGGATGAAAAGCTGACTAACACATCTGGAACAGGAGATCTGAAATGGCCAAATCAGCATGAAAACATCCCCAGACATGGGCTTCCTCTAAGGCCACCAGAAAACATGTGGAAAAGCCATTTGCAAGTTTCCCTGGACAAACAGGTCGTGTTTGGGCTCCACAGAGTGGAAAGCAGCTTTGAAGCTGTCTGCAGGTAAAGGCTGTTTGCAACTGCTTCTGCCTTGGGGTCTGGAGGACCAGACCACCTTCCCAAATCTAAAGGGAAAGGCATGTTTCCTGCATAGAAGGCTTTCTGCCATCTACTCCCCGCCGTCAGCTCAAACACAGATCTCAGCGTTCATCCACTTGCCACAAAATCCTGGGCTGTGTTTTACTAGTAAATTCTCTTCCCTCCAGAGAATTTGTTAATGCAGCCTGGCATACAGAGCAGTTCTACTCTAGAGAAGTAAATATAGCCTTTTAGGATGCAAATAAATGCAAGAGGGAAAAACAGATTGTTTTAGGAAGCTACTGGCCAAGTGGATACGCTTAGCAACTATCAAGCTCTTGAAATATGAAAATTAATTAAATTCAATTTGAGGAATGAGAATAACCACTTCAAATAGGATAATGTGATAAATAAACACTTCCATAAGGAAAACAATAATTTCAATGCCACAGGTGCCTCATTTGGAGGATCACTGAACTGTAAAAATCCAAGTTTATGAAGAGAATAGTATTAATGATAATGAATAGCTAATTTCTGGCTCCCATATACTCCAGCAAGGGATGGGGCCAAAATCTACAGAATTTGTCTCAGGTACCTCTGCTCAAAGTCTCTGGGTCCAAAATGGAGAACAGGATGCTGGAATGCTCACATGGCTCCCCCTGGTGCTGACTTCTGGCACTCTGCCTGAGCCCAGCTCAGCCGTTCAGAGCAGCAGATTCTGATTTTCTTTGTGTCCTTTGAGGGACACCGTAGCCCCACCTCTTCCCAGTAACCACACGGCACCACTTCCCTACTGGGGCCCTCTTGTCCCCACTGCCAGGAGACCCCAGTCAGATCTCTGGCTGGAGCTGCTTCCCACCCACCATGGACAAAGACATCAGTGACAAGAACTGGACAACCCAAGGTCCCAGGGTTAGTCCAGGCTTCTCTGACTCCTCTCAGTCCTGCTCCAGGTCTACTCCAACACTGCCTGCCAGCTAGGTACTGTGCAAGTCTGCTGTGCCCTTTGACCTTTACAACAAGCTACTGGCACAATAAACAGAACAAAGACCCCTGGCTTCATTGTATTCAGATGAGTAAACGGAGGTCTGGAGAGATGAAACATGCTGCTTTATGTCACACAACTGATTAGCAGTTGAGCCAGGCTTCAAAAGCAGGGTAGTCAGGTTCCCAAACCTGCACTTTTAATATCTCACTCTGTTTGCTCTACAGAGGCATATTACTTTATTGTGCAAACGAGAAACAAAGGCCTACAGGCCTACAGTGACCAAGCCAAGGGCACAGGACAGCAGGACTATATGAGTCTCACTCTCACTAAAGCTCATGTTCATTCTGTAATAGTTGATTTAAAACAAAAGATAGGAGGGAAGAGGTATTAAGTAGACAAACCTGAGTCTGGGCTCATTTTTGCACAAACACAGTTTTGGGCAAAACTGATCTTTGAAAATTTCAGTTTCTTTACCAATAAGGTAAGAATAAGAGTAACATCCGTCTCTTAGAGTTGTGAAGACTTAATGGGATAAGGTGAGCACTGGCTTAGCACAGCCTCCGTCCGCAGGAAATGCTCTGTAGATGCCAGCCATTGTTCTGCCTACACTTAACTCCTTCTGCAACGGCCAATAAAGCCCTGTCTCCTCCTGAGCCCTCACTCTGATCCTCTCTGTCACCTCTCTCAGAACTCCAGAGTCTCTCCCATCCCTTCAGCTTCATTGCTGAACCCCTCACTGCAGCATTCATTGCTCCATTGCTCACCTGGTAGCCTCTGCATGGCCCGAGGTCACTGACACCATGGTTTCTCCTTCGTGGCCATCACAACTAAGCAACTGGCCAACCCAGTCATGAGTCACCCGTAGCCTCAGTGACCATGCTGAGGCCTTCAATGACTCTGCAACAACTCAGCAGACATCCTTTGCCACTGTCCCCAGACCTCCATCAGCAGGGCTCCTGCCTCTCACCACTATGTTTTCACATTCTGGCCACGTGGGAATGCGCTGAGCCCCAGAGGCATATCCTTCTCTGGGCCTGTATTAGTTTCCTGTGGCTGCTGTAACAAACAACAACAATCTTAGTAGCTGAAAATAATTCAAATTTATTCTTACTTTTGGAGATCAGGAGTCCAATGCTTGTCTCACTGGGCTAAAAACAATATTGGCAGGACTATGTTCCTTTTTAGAGATTATTGGGGAGAAAGGATTTCCCTGCCTTTTCTAGCTTCTAGAGGCAATACTTGCATTCTTGGCTCTTGGCCCCCTTCTCCATATTCAAAGCCAAGAACCTGACATCTTCAAATCTCTGATAGACTCTGTCCCCTGCTTCTGTCTTCACATCTCCTTCTCTGACTCTCACAATTCCCTAGGTTACTTAAGAGGACCTTGTGAAATCATTGGCCCCTTAGATAATTCAGAATCATCCCCTCATCTCAAATTTCTAAATTTAACCATAGCTGCAAAGCTCTTTTGGGCATGGAAGGTTCTAGAGATTAGGACATGGACACTGGGTGGGGAGGAACTGTAGTACCTTTTCCATGAAAAAGCTCTGGGCAACCTGCTTCCTGTCCTAGAAATACACATGACTGGGAAGCAAGAGGCACCCTAAGGGACAACCAAAGCAGGGTTTCCTATGTCGGAGTCCCTGGGATGAGTTATAGCTTCCATGACTCCATCAGTCTGGAGAGAACTTACCCACCATGCTCCCCATTTCCCTCATGGGAATTTATCTGGGCCAAAATGGTGGTGCATGTCCTCCAAGAAGAAAAATCTAGTTTAGCCTTTTCAAAAGTCTTAATGGTAGAAACGTATCACGGTACACCCATAAAATGTAGAACACAAGAATGAATCCTGGTGTGAACTATGGACTTCGGGAGATAATGATGTGTCAATGTAGGTTCACGAATTGAAACAAATATGCCACTCTGTTGGAGGAGGATGATAGTACAAGAACCTGGGTGTACATGGGAACTTTCTGTGCTTTCCATTTAGTGTTGCTGTGAACTTAAAACTGCTCTAAAAAAATATAACACTTTAAAAGTCTTTTAAGGGAAGAATGATCCCAGAAATGTTCTTGAAAGGGTTGGGAGCCACTGCACTGAAGTGTTAGCTCCTTGAGAGAGAAGACCACAACTTACTTCCTTCAGTTTTATGCCCTCAGGGTGTCTGCCTGTGGTGGGAGTGAATGGCTGCGGGCTGGGAGGAACCCAGGGCTGCAGGAAGGATTCTTGCAGCCCAAGGTCATCCGTGGCAGTCCTGACTTTTTGCAATGGGTTGGCTCCCCCCACATCCCAGAGGAGGAGGGCGACCAGAAACCAGCACTGTTCAGCCCTGTGCCAAATTCTTCTATAATGTCCCACTTCAAGCTCCTGATAACCCTAGGAGGCCAAGATTGCATTTCCACGAATAGACCAGAGTGGGACTCAGAAGCTTGAGTAACTTGCTGAGCTACAGGGTAAAGAGTGTGGATTCACACCTGGGTTTGTGTGAATCCAAAAGCTCCTGCCAGGCTTCCTCCTCCAATGACAAGTATGGGGAAGGGCGGTTATTACTGTGAAAAACAATGCAGGAAAGAAAAATGAAGCTGCAAACCAAGGCCGGTGTCTGAGGAGGGTTAGATGTTGAGGGCGACCACGTGTTCTGGTATAAAAGCCTGGTTGAGGCCAGAGGGATCCCTAAGTCCTGGTAAGATGCGCATGGTGCCTGTGTGCTTTTCTCAGGAAGAGGAGCCGCGTCTGAGGCTGCCAGGCTCCACCAACCAGCGGCTGGACAGAAAGGGGCCAGCAGAGGGCGCTGTGCAAAAGCGACGCCCCAATCTTTCCAGGGGACCCAGCGCAGGGCAGACTGCCAAAGCCCAGAGCCTATGCCCAGGGCTGAGCCAGTGGTGGAGATAATCTCTTTTTGAACTAAATTGTTTCCTTCCCTAGACCAAGTAACACAGAATATTAAGAGCGCGTTGGAGAGACGTTAGCCTCTTGCAAAATCTGTAATTGTTGTAGTGTTCTCTCTTATACATGAAACTTCCTTTTGCCACAATGAGTGTTGTTAAGGAAGCTATGCAGAAAAGTGGTTATAGCGCAGAAAAAGGGCGTGTCCTACCAGAGTTTTGTCTCTCAACAGAGGTGTGGGTGTTCTGTGAGCCTCTGTTTTGTCTTCTGTAAGCTGGAGATCACGGGCTGTATTTTTTAAAAAATATTTTTAATTGTAAATGAACACAGTACCTTTATTTTATTTTATTTTATTTTATTTATTTTTATGTGGTGCTGAGGATCAAACCCAGTGCCTCATACATGCTAGGCAAGCCGTCTTGCCACTGAGCTACCAACCCAGCCCCTCACAGGCTATATTTTACAGAGAGACCAAAGAGAATGAAAACCAAAGAAAATGCACAAAAGGGGCGATTATGTGATCTCAGGCAAAGTAGGTCAGCAGTTTACAATCATTTTGGTGTTAAGACCTCTTTATACTCTTAAAAATTGAGGAACCAAAGAGCTTCTGTTCATGTAAGTTCTATTGATCAATTCATGCATTAGAAACTAAAATTTATCTTTCAATTAAAATTCTAATTGAAACTTTTATTTGGTTAGCAAAAAACGTCTATCACATGCTAATAAAATGATTTTTTTAAAAAAACTATTTTCAAAATAAAAAGAGAGGAATAATGTGCTTTCCATTTTTGCAGTTCTCTTCAAAATATCTGGTTTATTGGAGGACACCTGGATTTGTGTATCTGTTTCTGCATTCAGCCTGTGGTGATATCTCACATCATTTAGGCTCTTAGAAAACCTCATGAATAGCCGGGCACGGTAGCGCACGCCTGTAATCCCAGCACTTTGGGAGGCTAAGGCAGGAGAATCATGAGTTCAAAGTCAGCCTCCGCAACTGCGAGGCGCTAAGCAACTCAGTAAGACCCTGTCTCTACATAAAACACAAAATAGGGCTGGTGATGTGGCTCAGTGGTCGAGTACCCCTGAGTTCAATCCCTGGTGAAGAAAGAAAGAAAGAAAGAGAGAGAGAGAGGGAGGGAGGGAGGGAGGAAGGAAGGGAAAGAAAGAAAGAAAGAAAGAAAGAAAGAAAGAAAGAAAGAAAGAAAGGAAGGAAGGAAAGAAAGAAAACCTTATGAAAGAATGGGTGTGAAAAATGCAAATGACCTCTTACTATATTATAAAAACCATTCTGACCAAAGTGCTAAGCTGTAGTGATTACAGAGTTTCCCGTGGATTTGTAAGTGGGAAGTTGAGGCCAGGCTGCTGCAACACTGCATGACAATTTTCTAGGTGGCAAGTCCAGCATAAAACAGGAGGCTAATCCAGGAGGTTCGTTGGCTGTTGGAGAAAATGTCCGAGAGGAGAATATGAGAGATTTGACTTAGCATGCTGAGAACTAGATGGCAAATTCAGTAATCAACCACATGAATCAGACATTACACAGTTGGAACAAGCCTGCCATAATGTACACCAAGGACTCTTCCCCATCCTACCACGTCAAGAAGTCTCTCTCGGAGAGCAGTTGGTGCACCAAACATTTTATTTCTAATTAACATAAAACCTGCCACTCTACGACTTTCCCATTGTTTCATTTCTTGCCTGCTTTTGATGATGAGGTGCATTTATTGTGCTTCCATCTTCTCCCCAGCAGGTACCTGAGCCCGATGAATCTTGTATTAAGGAACCAGTGCATCCTGCTGAGACCTGCATATCTGCTGTGAGGCTGAATTACCCTGAGTCTGCCCAGCAGGATTGTGGCATGCAGGTGGCATCAGGGCTTCCCCAGGTCCTCTATGGAGAGGTAAATACAGCCAGCAGAGCTTTGGCAGCAGTGCCTAGGTCTCTGTCAAGGAGACCTCTGTCAAGGTCTCTTACTGGTATCCTCAGATTCCTCTTCCTCTTCCTACAGGAAGGAGGCCACTGCCTGTTACAAAGCCCCATCACCTTGGTTCTTTGACCTCCCTCAGACTTCTTTCAAACCACTTATTTCTCCTCTGGTTTCCACTGTCCACCCAGCCAGAATCCTCTCTACCGCCTCGCTGCTCTCTCCCTGTCTAACTCCATCTCTGTACTGAGGCCTTGCTTCTTGCCAACTCTCTCCTCCCTGTAGTTTGTCATGTGCCAGGGCCATACTGAGCTAATTTGCATATAATTAAGATGTGAAGTAAGAATTACACCCACTTTTTCTTTGGGGGGGGGTACCAGAAATTGAACCCAGAGATGCTTTACCACAGAATCACATCCCCAGCCCCTTTCATTTTTTAGTTTGAGACAGAATCTCAGTAAGTTGCTTAGGGTGTCACTAAATTGCTAAGGCCAGCCTCAAACTTGCCATCCTCTTGCCTCAGCCTCCCGAGTTGCTGGGATTACAGGCATGCACCACCACGCTGGACCCTACATTTTTTTTTCAGATGAGCAAAATAAGGCATAAAGGAATTAAATAATGTGCCCAGGTTCCCCTAACTTGTGACGCCATGGCTGCCTGACTTTCTACCTCATCACTGATGTATCTTTAAAATAGCTTCTTCAATTGACGCTGTCCCCTGTTCATTCGCTTTCCAGCGTGCTGCCTTGGCTAGGTCTCAGCCCCCAAAACACACACCGCCATGCACCCTCCATGTGCGCTTCCCATGGACTGAGGACCTGAGAAACTGCCCGTGGCACTAGGGGAGCAGCAAACAAGCCTTATCTCACAGAGCTTCCTTCTGCACTGACACGGGGCTCATTCAGGCTGCTGTGCTTCATCTGCGGTCTTCTGCCTCAATCCAAGAAACACTTTTATCTTGGGCAGATATGGACTGGACAGAGTTGTCTTTGTGCTTTGTCTTTGGCCCACCTCTCCTCTCTCAAGGCCACTTTCCTGCCCTTCCTTATCTTGTTCTGAGCCTTTAAGATGCTAGCAGGCCAAGAACCTCACACATACTATCTGTAGATTACGTGAGAAGCGATTTCAGAGAAGCTGGCCTCTCTGGCATCTCTCGTATACAGCAGCCCTGCCCCTCGCTGACTGTCTAAAGCTGAGAACAGGCGTGGCTGGAGAAGCTGCAGGCCAGTGGCACCTCTGGGCTCTGCCTGAGAGTCTAGGGCCCACTGAGGATAGGGACAGGCCAGGGGCTCCCCAGGGCAGGACCTGAG
>PVHX01003989.1:0-133360 GCA_004024805.1 Geosciurus inauris
TGTTTTTAATCTCAAGTCAGCTACCTATTGCCTGGGGAGTTTGCTTCTCTGCACCTCCACTTGCTCTCTGTGAAATATAAGGTATTTCCATAGAATACAGGAAACCCTCACTATCAGTCAGGGTCCTCAGGGGAAGACAGATTTTTGTTCACATGGCTTGAGAGATTAAGGAAGGAACTACTGATGGAGATGTAGGCAAAGGGAATCAGCATGGATGCTGAGGTGCCTGGAGATGAGCAAGAGTGAGATGCTGACCCTGGCAAGGCCTAGAGAATGAGGGAGGAGGACAGTACTCTGGAAATCCCATAAGAGCTGGGGAGAGGGTCCACCTTGAGGCACTATGGTCAGGGAAGGGTGAAGCCTCTGCCAGAAATGTGTGCCAGGCAGGGAGGGAGCAGTAGAGGATCCTGGTACGCTCCCATCTCCTGCTGGCACCTTGGAGAGATACAGTGCCAGGGTCTACCTCAGCAGCACCAAGCAGGGAAGAGAAGCATTGAGAACAGATCTGGAAGCGGGCAGGCCCGTGACAAAGAATCCATCCAACCTCTAAGGCCCATTCTTACCTGACCATGGTACAGTCCAGTGGAGTCCTAAGCTCCCTTCCTGGGCCAATCTCTATATTCCCACCACACCACAGGATGGCAAGTTTGTAGGGCCATAAGATAGGTAACATCTCTGTTTAGGATGCTGAAAAGTCAAAGGGTAACTGATGACCTCCCCCAGAGGCCAGTTCAGAGTTATGTGTCCCAAAGTGCATTGTATTGTTTTCTAGCCTATCAACTCAGTGATGATGGGCTATGTCCATACCTCCTAGCACTGGCCTGGTCCACGACTGGCTTTCAGGAACTACCTGTTGAATGGATAAATAAATGAATGAGGGTTGGGGATTTAGCTCAGTTGGTAGAGTGCTTGCCTTGCATGCACAAGGCCATGGGTTTAGTCACCAGCACCACAAAATTAATTAATTAATTAATTAATTAATTAATAAAATTAATGAATAGTCATAGGCTTTGTATCACTCCCTGCCTCTGGCCTGAGGCAAGATTACTGGCTCCCTCGTCCATGATGCTTCTACGTGCTGTGTGTATGTTCTGAATCCCCTGGTCACACTGCATTATAACAGCAGTGACTGTGAGCTCAAGGGCAGGGGCCTGTTTAGGACAACTCAGTTTTCCCAGTGCCTTGGGGCCTGGCAAAAATTGGGTGCTCATCATATGTTCCTTGAATTGACTCTGAAAATATTGATGGAGCTAGCCTGGGCTTCGCAGAGAAGCTGTGAGCTCCACCTCCATCTCTGGATCATCTCCCCTTTCCTTTTCTTCTTCCCCGCCCACCCACCCCCAGGCATTGGTTTGTCGGAAATTCTATCTCTTACATCTTTATATGTTGCTACTTGGCAGCTTGACCTGAGCATTCTAATACATCATTTCCTGGAGACGTGAGGTGCCCTTGGGTCTTGGTAAGGAGGTAGCTGAGTACAGCTTATGGGAAAGGGGTTGTCCCTTTCCAAGGGGTAGCATGGTTGAAGGAGCAGGGCCCCTCTGTGTGCTAATACTGGCTTCATGATGGAGGCACAGAGGGAAAGACATGTCCTAGCTTTCATAGGACTTCCATTTGAATGAGGAAGACAGTATACCTGTCTTTTTAAAAATTATTTCTAAGAATTTATCAATTTATTCTATAAATAAGCCCACACATCTATAACTGACCAGCCATATAATCTGCATTTTCATCAGTGGGGACTGGAGAAAATGAGGGGTCATGGAGAAAGAGAGGAAGCTCTCTGGATACGGAGATGGAATGACCTCCAGCATAGGGTATGCAATGACCAGAGCCAGGTAAAGAGTGTGTAGTGTGGTTTTTCATACTGGAAAAAAGAAGAATTTGTATTTTATGTGCTCAAGCGATTCTAGAAGGATTTGCACAGAACAAATACAGGCAGTTACCTGCTGCATGCATGGAGGTGGATCAGATGGGATGGGATTAGAAATCAGATTTTCACAATTTACCATTTTGTGTTGTTTCAACTTTTGAAAAATGTAGAAAGATGACTTGATTACCTTCTAAGTGGCATGATAGGGAAATGGAATTCCAGTAGGAGAATACAGAACCCAATCTGAAGATAACAGGGGATGCTTTTGGAGGAGGCGCCATTTAACCTGAGGCCTGAGAGGAGACAGAGGGATAGCGGTGGGGAGCTGGAGAGTGCTTCTTCAGGCAGGTTAAGCAGCCTTAAAGGTCACTGAAAACATTAAGGTGTGTTGGGGGCAGTACTTAAAGACTCTAAAGAAGCTCACTGGGTGGAAACTGTAAGGTCTGGGGTTATGGTAGGAGGGAAGGGACTGACTCTGCAGGTGCCCTGGGTTTCCCTGCACTGGGCACCTCACTAACACTGCCACACGCCATCTTATCCATCCTCACCTGATCTAAGCACTGATCACACTCACTTTCTAGACCGAAATAGAAGATCTGAGGGTTAAAGTAGCTTTCCTGGTCATGTAGCCAGTGAGTGACAGATGCCTCTCCAGGCCACATGTTCCTCCATCTGGTTATCTCTACCAGGAGGTCATCTCTAAGGTGATGGATACAGGAAGCACCTATTCTGTGGCTGGCACATTTCAGAGACATGACCGATCCTGTGGACTGCTACTTGAAGGCTCCCTAGTTCAGAGGGTCACTCCAACCCTTCCTCAGCCTGCTGGAGAAGGCTGGTTCTCAGAACACAGAGCCCAGCCACCAACCTTCCTCATTAAGAATCACAAACTGTTATTCTGAAGAATGGTGGAGGGATCTCATTAAATCTAAATCTTCTAAATATAAGATTCCCAAACCCTTCTTCTTCTGAGGTGTGGGGACGTCCATTTAATGAAGTGAAGCTGAGCAGTTTGCAGTTGGGGCCAGCTCCCTGATGACCCTTCTGCAGTTGTTGACTCTTATGTGGTCTCAGCTACTGATCATCTCAAGCTGATGGAGGTATACACAGTGTATATCCCCATTTTACAGACATGGAAATTGAAGCTAAAGGAGGTTAATTGGTTTGTGAAGGTCACAGAGGGAGCAAACTCTGAACCAGGACTCAAAGCCTGATTTCTGAGGGATAACAGAGGTTTTTTCATGTTAACCTAGACCCAGATGATTAGGTTACAGTATGAAGAGAGTGATTTAGCCTCAGTTCCTAGTTTGGTGAGCACACAGATATGGGGCTCAGAACATTCTAGAAGGACAACAAGGTAATGCTTGACTGGAGTCCTGAAAAACATGTAGCTGTTGGCTACAGGTGGAAAGAGATGGAAGGGTGCTCTGGGAAGAAGGACCATCATTGGCAAACTTTGGAGGGAGCAGGGTCTGGGGTACATTTAGAAAGTAAATGTACCCAGTTATTCCACTCCTCAGCATATACCTAAAGGAATTAAAATCAGCATACTATAGTGACACTGCCACATCAATGTTTATAGCAGCTCAATTTGCAATATCTAAGCGATGTAGCCAACCTAGGTGCCCTTCAACATATGAATGGATAAAGAAAATGTGGTACATATACACAATGAAATATTACTCAGCCATAAAGAAGAATGAAATTATGGCATTGGCTGGTAAATGGATGGAACTGGAGACTATCATGCTAAGTGAAATAATCCAGTCCCAAAAAAACCAAAGGCTGGAATGTTCTATTTGATATCGGATGCTAACTCATAATAATCAGAGGGAGGGAAGAATAGAAGTTCCTTGGATTAGATAAAGGGGAATGAAGGGAAGGGAGAGGAGATAGAAATAGGAAAGACAATAGAATGAACTGGACGTAACTTTCTTATATGAATACATGACCAGTGAAACTCCACATCATGTACAACCACAAAAATGGGAAGTTGTACTCCATGTATGTATGATATGTCAAAATACATTCTACTGTCATGTATAACTAAAAAGAACAAAAAACAATTTAAAAAGAGAGAGTAAATGGTCTGCACAGACAGGAGAGAGTAAGGAGGAGACAGGGAGTTAGCAATTGGATCCCACTTAAAACATGCAAAAATGTGATCTTTTCCTGTAGTGGGTCCTTTGTCTTCCTCTATTCTAACCATGAGGAGAGAGAAGCCACTGAGGAGTGCTTTCCCATTTTAACCAGGTTTGCAATGAGAGGCTCCAGATGGCTAGTGGCTCAGGGAGGATCCTGTGTCAGGTCTGGAAGGGATCCAAGGAGGGGTCTTCCCAGGAGGCTGCGAGGCATGACCTGCGCTGCTCCTCACCTCTGCCTGGTACGCCGCCCCACGTGCTTTATCATTTGCTTTGTGTCCAGTTGCTGTCCCCACACCTCATCAATCACCCGGGGTTCTCGGAGGAAGGCCAACAGCACTTTCATGGAGTTCCTGTGCCTGGCGCTAACATCAGAGAGCTGGACCCTGTCTGAACTGATGATGTGGGACAGATAAGGGCCATTAACGCCTTTCTTAATTACAGAACCCCCAAAGCAGATCGCTGGTTACAGACCTGCAGAGCCAGGAGAGCCCATAGACCTAGGCCTTCTCCTGTTTTACTTATTTTCTTCAAATGCACTAATTCATGACAGCTTTTGGAGCAGTGCCTGGCTCATAGCAAGGGCTAAGCAAGGGCTGGCTACTATTGTTATCAATGCTGTCATGTTTATAGGTGGAGAAATGGAGGCCCAGAGAGGATGGGGCACTTGCCCAGTTACACATCTAGTGACAGGCTGACTTGGGAGGCGTCCAGCCCAGGACTCTTTCCAAGACATCCTGCTGCCCTGGGGAGAGCTCTCTGGGCTTGCTTCACTCCCACAACTGACATGAGCCTGGATCTAGGGTCAGTTCTAAGAAACATTACAACAAGATTCTTTCTATCTGAGGAGACAAGTGACAAAAGCTGTTCTTTTTCATAAAAAGGGTCTTTATTTGATCTCATCCCCAAACAACACCACAGCATAGGCATGTCCATTTTCTAGAGGAGAAAATGAGTGTGTACATATCATGCCTAGGGACCTGGTTTTAGAAAATGCACAATAAACTTCAACTTTTGGGGCCCTCTGGGTGGGCACGTGTGTCTGATTCATGAGGGCGTCGCACTAACTTCGATCTCTCCCAGTGCTGGCCTTTGTCTCATCTGAGTGAGAAATGAGGAATGATGGCCAGGAAGGTGAGAGAAACACCGGCGGGGTAGGGCCTTATGGGGATTAGGACCAGAGGGCAGGCAGCTGCTGGGTGGCACAAGAGTGCCTTGGGGGTCACCCATTTGTCTTGTCATTGGACGGTTGGGATAAACTTGTGCCTGGTCCTGGCTTGGTGAAGCGCCTGCACTATCAGCTTCTGAGAAGAATGTCTGAATAGAATCCAGGCAGGCTGGCTGAGGGCTTCTGTTCCAGTCTGCAAAAGGTGGGTCACGGACAAGGGCCACCCAGACACCTTCGACCAGGGGAAATGAGGCTGGGATGTGAGAATCAAGAACATGGTAGCTCAGGAAGCAGCCACCAGGGCCTGTGATGCTAAGCCCAAAGGTTCTTTCTGAGATTTTTCAATTTTAGGGGAAATAAAAGGCAGTCATTTTTATTTTAATAGGAACTGGCAGCTCACAAAATAGTGTCCTGGTTAAGAGCCCTGTCTCTGGACCCAGGGTTCAAATCCAGCCCCCACCTCTCCCACTGTGGGACCATTAGCTTCCTTACTTGCACAGGGACTAGGGAGAGAATGTTGCTTTCACTTGCCTCATAAACTTTATTATGTATATTAATTAAGTTAATAGACATGAAGTGCTCAGAATAGTGTCTGGTGTCAGACCTATGCAAATGTTGCTATATCTTGCTATTACTTAATACCTACTATGTGTCAGATGCTTTGCAGACCTCCATCTATTGAATCATCACAGTGACTTCTCCACAGGCTAAGTGAGTGTGTGACTTGCAGCTGCGTGAGTCCCGGTTATTTAGCCCCAAAGACTGTACTTCCATTTGCGTCAGGCTGGCTCCAAATTCCTTCAGTCCCATCTGAAATCTGCCTCTTCCTTGAAATGTTTTCTGCTTGTCGCCATTGTATGACAGCGTGGAGAGATTAATGAGATTATTTTCTGGGCGTCCAGAGCCTAAAGTCATCCTCTATGTTCTCTGCCATATGGAATGGCCATGTGCACATGATCCCCTGGGTCAGAGCTTGTGGTTTACTTCTTGTCTCATTCTTGGCAACAGTACAGCCGTAGGTGGGCCACATCACCGCAGTGAGCTCCCTTTTCCTCCTCCTTTTCTGTCTTCACCATGTTTTGGCCAAGTGGGCAGATCATGAGGGGGCTTTGGCAACGTGGCAAGCTGCTGGTAGATGGAGTTTTGGGGAGCCTGGAGGCCTTGATCATTGCCTAGCCATTCTTGGGGGTGGTGCTACAATAAAAATTGGGGAAAAATCCCCAAGCAACATTATAAAGTAGGCTACGCTTAAAGTTGAGTGAACTGCATCCCCTTCTTTCAATCTTGATTGTGCATGTCTGGGGCCTGCATGGAACTTTGAATGAGGTCCACTCTGGGGGTGAGAGCTGGGGTAAAAGTCATGGGTTCCAGCTCTGTTGCCACTCTTGGCCATGTGTCCTCTGAGCTCCTTGGGTAGAGCTGCAGCTCATTGCCTTGGAGTGCCTGACACAGCTATGCTTGATAATTTGTCTGAAAGAGCTTCACCTTTCTTTCCTTCTCCAAGATGCTCAGAGTCTCCTGTCTCCGTCTGTGGCTTTTCACATCACTGACTGGCAGGAACACTCGCCCCACCCCCTGCCCCTCCACGGCCTCCCCATTTGCTCAATGCATGGTTCAGGCCCAGGAATATCTGTGCAGCGTCACTCCCTCCTCTGTGGATTCTTATTCTTTGATATATACAGGCCTAGACCTAGTGAGCCTAGAGCCACAGAGGCCCAGGGGTATACAGGCATATGGCTACAGAATCATAGAGTTGTACCCAGGGCGAACAGTGTGTCCTAGGCTTGGAGACATGAGAGCCCAGTGACCTGAGCTAGAAGCAGCTCAGACCCTTCAGATCTGATGATGACCCAAATAACCTAGTGTTGAGTTCAGAGCCTGGTATGCAACAGATGCTTATGATGAAAGAATCAGAGGGTAAAACAGACCTATGCTTGGGATTTCAGGTCCCCCTGAATGTACCCGCAGGTGTCCAATCTTCCCTCACTCACTCTGTTCGCACTTCATGACTGATCTCCCCTCCTTTGGTGGTGAGCATCAGGGCTAGCTTGTGTCTAGTTTCAGTGTCTTCAGTACTAGCAAATAGCAGGTGTTCAATAAATAATGAAGGAATGAATGAATGACTGGGTACTACCTTTTATTCCCTTGAGACTGTAAACAAGAGGCACAAAGCCATGGGATGGAGCTCACTCTGGTGAGCTCGGTTATGCTCTCCCTGCTGCACATGATCCGTTTTGCAATTCCAGGTTGTATAAAAAGAGCATTATGGGAAGAGCGTGTTGGGAGTCATCTGCAGACCTGTCAGCAAGCATTGGCTGCAGATACAGCTGGCAGCAGGCTCTTCACAAGACAGAATAAAAACATATTGGTCTGGAATAGTCATTTTTTTCTTGCTCAACATATTTTGTTTGCCCAGAGTAAACTTGTCTCTAAAGCAGCTAATAAGATCCCTCCTCATTGGAGGAGGAACATTCAACAGGGGCCCATTCAAGGTTAAGTGGAGGGAAATGTTTCCTAAAGCTTCCCTTATTTAAAGAAGAGGACATAAATCAGAATTTAGAATTGTCAGAATTCAGAAAATTGCTCAAAGTCATGTGATTAATGAGCTATTGTACTTTTAGCTACAATTTATTGAGCACTTACTGTGTGGTAGACACTTATATAAGGGCCTTACAACCAGTATTAATTTAATTCTGGCTAAAACAAACTTATAGGTTTGGGTTTTATGATTCCCATTTGACAGAGAAGAAACTGAGGCTCAGAGAGATCAAGTAACTTGCTCTGTGGTGCCTCATTAGACATGGGCAGAGCTGGAAACTACTGCCATACACCTCAGCCAGCAGAATATGTACATTGGAATTGCCTCTGTTGCTGCTAAAAAGAAAGAAAGAAAAAAACACCTCCGCCAGAGCCCCACCCTTGGCATGCCCAGTTTGAACCTCTGTATTCTAAAGAAGCTCCCTGAGTGATTCTGACGTGTCTCCCTGCTCGAGAACCTCGGCATAGTCTATACACATTCCCTGAGCTCCAGGTTTTCTTATTTGTAAAATGGGGGCCACTGGGACCCAGGGCTCTTTGCAAGGATCCAAAAGATCTTATGACTGGAAAGGGCCCCCCTGCTCAGTGCTGCGTGCAGGGGTGCTCAGTAATTGCTGACTTCCTTGTCCCAGCAACCAAGGAGTGCCGGGAGGGCTTTGGGTCTCTTGTGTGTGTACATGACCCCACTTTGCCAAAGACCCAGAACACTGTTTTCTGGGCTTTGGGGTTCAGTTTCCTGATTGTTTGTTATTATTCTTAATAGAATTCAGGAGAAGGCCACGAGTGGGCCAGACATCTGTGATAAATCTGCTGGGTTTTTACAGGAAAGACTTCCCAAGTTCACTGTATTCTATATTTCTTGCTTTTCTTTCCAGCTACCACATAGCCAGGAAAATATCTTGCTTGAACTGAGGGGAAAAAAGAATAAAACAGCCCATTATCCTCTGGTGAACGTCAACTTAGGAAATACAAGTGTCATGTTATATTGCAGAGTGCAAGGACTTTGGACCCCTCTTTTTGAAAGGCTCATCTGAAAGGCAAAGGGAGTATTTATCGTAAACCTTCCTTGTTCTAGATCCTGCATCAAGTGCTTCGCATATGTTATCCCATGTTGCTTGTCTCTCACGGGGGTGGGAGGGGAGGTACGGTTACTGTTTTACAGATGAGGAAACTGAGGCTCAGAGAGCAGACATGACATGACCACGGCCTGCAGCCAGTGAGCTGGGATTATACCAGTTGGTCTGGTTTCAAACTGTAGGGCCTTCTCTGTATCACCACTGTCTGTCTCCACTATCTCCCAATAACCTTAAATTAATTCCATGATAAAAGCAAAATTTAAAAAATCATTCTCAAGAAAGAGAAATCTTTCTAAACTATGACTTTCTTGCTAGGCTCTGGATCCCTAGAGCTTGGCATCAGCAGATGTACAAGGCAAGGAATGATTGTCGATTGAGACACAACTAGATGAACCCACCTCTACTGGTTTTCTTTTTAAAAACATATTTTTATTTTTAATGGGTATATAGGAATTGTACATATTTACGAAGAACAGTGTAACATTTCAACATGTGTATATAATGTGTAATGATCAGATCAGAGCAATTCGCATATCTATCACCTCAGACATGCATCATTACTTTGTGTTGGGAGCGCCCTCTCTACTAGCTACTTCGAAATATTCCATCAATTACAGCTACCTTTAGTTGTCTTTCTGTGCTATAGGGTGTCCAAAGTCATTCTTCCTGTGCAGTTGCACCCCTGTGCCATTAACCATCCTTTCTCTATCTGCTAGTGTTCTAATAAGGTAAAGGAGAGGGAGATTTGCCATAAGAAGATAATGTGAAGAAGGAAGCAGAGGTTGGAGTGCTGAATCTACAAGTCAAGGAAGGCCATGGCTTGGCTTGCTAGTGGTCATCAAAACCTGGAAGAGGCTTGGGATGAATTTACATCAGAGCCTCTGAAAGGAACCAACAGTGCCAACACCTTGATTTCAAACATTTGTATAAAAGAATACATTTTGGCAATTTGTTACAGCAGTATTTATTTTCCAAGAAACAAACACATCTATAATACAGGAATTGTTTTTATTCTACAGATCAGAGAATAGGCTGAGAAGAAGTTTATGACTTTGTCCAAGGTTAGAAAATTTGCAACTGCTGCAGTTTGGGTTCTAACTAGCTCCAGGATAGCTTTCCTGAGAAGCAATCTGTGTGGTTGCCCATGGCCTTGACCTCAGGAGAGCTTGTACTTAATGTTCTGCTTTAGTTTCATTGGAATTCTTAATAATTGTGAATAAGTGGCCCTGCGTTTTCATTTTGGATCGAGGCCTGAAAGTCATGTAGCTGGTCCTGATCAGGTCCCTCTGGTCCCAGACCTCAGCCTTCCCCTATATCACACACACAGCGCATGTCTCCTTCCATCTCCTCAGTCTCCTTCTATCCCCCCAGCCACAACCTTACTTGTTGTAGGCTGAGTAATGATCCCCAATAGATGATCTCATCTAATCTCCAGGGCCTGTATGTTACCTGATATGGTCAGGGGGACTTGGCAGATGGGATTAAGGATACTGAGATAGGAAGATCATGCTAGGTGCTTTGGCCAAGCAGATGTCCTTGTAAAAGGACCCAGGAGTCAGAGGTAAAGGAGAAGGTCAGAGGATGACAGAAGCAGACATGGGAATGGTGTGCTTTTCAGATGGAGAAAGGGGCTGCTGACCAAGAAATACACATGGCCACTAGAAACTGACAATGGCAAGGAGATGGCTTGTCTCCTCAGAGCTTCTGGAAAGAGCCCGCCCAGCTGACAGTTCAACGTTAGCCCACCTAGCGCAAGTGAGTTTCAAGTTCTGACCTCTAGAATATAAAAGAATAAATTTGTGTTTTAAGCCACTCACTTGTGGTAATTGGTTCGAACAGTCACAGGAAACTAAGGTGCTTTGCTTCCAGGACTGTCTCTTATAGTCACTTTTAAATCTACTGAAGAAAAATGAATCATTCCTGCGGTATTGGAGAAGATAAATAGAGCTCAAGTTCAACAGAAAAACATTCAAAACATTTACATAACATTGTCTAATTGTAGAAATCACAGGTTTTCAAAGGCTAGGCTTCTTTTTTTTCAGGGCTCATTTGTTATTCAGTGGAAAATATTTCAGCGTGTACAGTTAAATTATCAACATAATTTTAGTGATACGATTAATTACTAGTGTAGAAATGCAAAGGGCATTTTACAAGCGAGGTCTTTTAAAAAACTCTCAATGTTTCTGTTTTAATTTTTCATTATTCTGAAAGGAAACATTATTTTGACATTTGTGTTATTCAATGGTTAGATTTCTGCCTGATACATTAAAAGTTAAGCATTAAAAGATTGTTTTAAACGTGAATTTAATCAAGGTCTTTCTTAGGGAAAAAACAAGAGAATAGCAATCATCAAAATTCTTCAACACCAAACAATTACAACTACGATAAAAATCAAAAGAGACATCAGAGTCCATTTATCTTAGCGTGACTTTCAAAGTTACTCCTTGTCACCTAGCCTTTGCTCAGTGCTCCTCCCCCATCTGCCACTGGCTCAGCCTTCTGTGCAAAGGGGTGCAGCTGAGAAAGCATGAATTTCAGATCAAATTCTATCCCAACATTTCCTGCCTGTGTAAGTTTGGGCAAGTCACTTAATTTGTCTCACTCATATTATGCCCATTTCACAAATGAGGAAATTAGTCCTCAAGGCTGGGTCACAGAGGAAATGAACCCTGCCAGGCAAGATTGTCTCTGCACACGGTAGGTGTTGGAGATTATGTTGTCAAGGATAAACTGCTGTCCCCTCTGCCTTTTGAGTAGCGGCAAACATATTCTGGATTCACTGCCATGTTGTTAGGGTTTTAAAAAGTTCGTTTTAGGATTTCTTACTAGGTATTTAAAGCTCCTCACAGCTAGCAGTCTGTATAGACAAAGCCTAAACCAACTCAGGCCGGAAGTTTCTGCCTTTAACAACTGAGCACCCAAAAATGATGCTTGTTCTTGTATGAGAAGAACTCAGACCTTTCTGGGCAGGTAGAAAGATGGGAAAGTAGGGGAGGGGTGAGTCTCTGGTATGAGAGTCACTCTGTTCCCCTTCGAGGCCTGTGGCAGTGGCAAAAGAATTCCCAGATGGATTTGACTCCGACTTCCCAAGAAGTAGGCCAGGGGACCTCTGCCCAACATCTGGCTCGTGTTCTTATCCCACTGCATGAGTGGATCAAAGATGGCAGTATAGAACAAATAACAGGATATTTGGTCAGCTTTTTAACTGAGCCCAAAATAACAGTGGGTTCAATGAAATCAAAGGTTTGTTTCTCTCACAGGAACATTTAGACTGGCATATGGTCCAGGAGGAAGGGCAGCTCTGTTCCCTAAGTCATCTGAGGACCTGGTTCCTCTTCTTGTTATTCCACTATTCCTCAGGGTGTTGATTCCGAGTGCCCAGTTTCAGTTAGCTCTCATCTACCTCATTGGCACTTTGGTGAGCCTGAAGGGAAAGAGGCAAAAGGAGACCAGCTGCTTCCATTTCAGGACTTCTCCAGATGTTTCCTACATAACTTTTTCTCACAGCCTATTGGCCAGAAGAACATTGTCACATTGTTATCCCTAGCTGCAAGAAATAAATTTAATCTCTGATTGCACAGTCATGAGAATAGCTAAAATGTATGGGGCCATGATGAACAAAAATTGAGATCCAATGGATATTGGGGACAGTTAGGAACCACACTGCAGAAAAGCTACATAGAAGGACAAATATTTTCTTGCTGTATCAGTTAGGGCTCAATCGAGGAGGTAGAACTATTGACTTTTATGGAACAGGGGATTTATTTTTGAAAAGTTAAATTGAATTGTTTTGCTTAAAGATGTCTCTATACATAGTTTAAGTTTGGCTTAAGGTTTTCTCTGTACTAGTGAACGTTAACCTAACTTGATGTATAAACAGACTATATCCTGGAGTATACTCTCGTAACCAATAGCCAAGTTTCAACCAATCATAGCAGTTGAACCTCTAGCTAATCAGAGGCCTTACGCTGCCAGCAAACACTCACCGCAACCAATCAGGTTGTTTTTGTATGTTATTTCTTTTTGTCTGGTTCTAAATAAGCCGGCACATGTGGAGAGGTGGAACATTCTGAACCATTTTCAGTCTAGACTGCTGCCTGGTTCATGAATCATTTCTTTGCTCAAATAAACTCTGTGAAACACAATTTGTCTAAAGTTTTACTTTAAAAAGAAAAATTTAAATAATTGTGGGAGAAGCTGGAGAAATAATTCTGCATAGGGCAGTTGAAGAATCAGAAAAAAGCCTTGAATGGACCCTTCTGAGACTCCTGCAAGTGGACAAGTGAGGGAGAAAAGAACAAGTTAGAATCTGCAGCACGTTTGCAACTGTGCTTCACCTCATCTAAATAGGACAGCCTCAGCAGAGAAAGCTCTAACTTCTGAATCTTGCATAAAATCTTTGGCCAACTCTAACCTGAACTTGTACCAGATGTTTAATTCTGGGAAATGTAGTTCCAGCTCAGTCAAGCCGACACAGTTACAAACTACCACATCTGTGTTGCTGAGAGTGGTAGACATTGAAGTTGGGCAGATGGGGACTGTGAGGTTGGTGAAGGAACAAGAGCAAGTTCTGCATGGGCTACTTGAGTAAAATGGCAATGGATGCTGCAGCCGAGGATGACATGCGAGACCTGAGGTGTCTCATTGACCCTCTCCCCAGTGCCCTGACATTTTGCAACTATGCAACAGTCCTAGTCCAAAACTTCACCAGAGCTAAGGGGCAGTTTTGGGAACTGAAAAGCAGTCTGGGGAGAGAGAAAACTCTGAATTGGTGGGGGAAAAATCTCAAATTGATCACATTAGGATTTCTGCTCTTGGATAGAATATTTTTAAAATAGAAAATAAAGTGTTGGATACAAGCACAAGTTGCATTTCTTATATTCTTGAATAGGTATAGTGAGGAATTCTCCTGTGCTAAATAGGTACTCAATGAGTCATATCTGCCTCCTTTCTTGTGCTAGGTCCACAAGCCCTAGGTCCTCCAAATTGAAGGATGCAATTGTTCCCTCCATGGACCTGGTTCTGGATTGGACTAATTTTTCTTCAAGTTATGAGATACTCAGATGATTGCCCTATTCTGAAGAGAAAACTGCTCCCTAATTGTGTAAAGATAAATTATACACACAGAATTCTGTGTGACACTTAATCATGCCAATAAAAACATAAACCTTCTAAAACTGTATGGAACAGGGCTCTTTGGGTCTTCAGATGCTGATGATTACTTAGTTGTGCTTCAACTTGGTCAGTGTCTTCACCAACACTCTTTCCTAGGTCCTTCTCTTGCTTGGATTACAGAGAAACACCTTCCTTGAGCCTTTTGCTACTGTAGTAGTTTCCATTGTAACAAAGTGCCACAACCTGGGGCTTAACACACTAGACATTTATTATCTCATATATCTAGAAGCCAGATGTCCAAAATCAAGTGTCAGCAGGGCTGTGTTCCTTCAGACAGCCCTGGAAGAATCCTCCCTTGCTCTTGCTAGCTCCTGGTGCTCCCAGAAATGTTTCGTGTGCTTCAGCTTTAGACACATCTCTCCGATCTCTACCCCCACTATTGTAAGGCAGTCTCACTGAGCATCTCCTTGTCAGCAGATGGCTTCTTATAGCAATACTGGTCATTGAATTGAGGGCTCACCCTAATGCAATGTAACCTAATCTTGATTACAACACAAAGATCCCATTCCAGATGAGGTCACTCTCATAGGTTCTGGGAATTAGGACTACAGCATACCTTTGAGGGGACAATTCAACCTTCAGTGGTTACCATAGCTTGTATACTTTGTACCTGGAGGCAGATGCATTCCACACTCAGATACCCCCAGAGATACCTGTACTCAGCCCATGAGTCCTAGCTAGAGCCCTGCCAGCACAGGAAAGAAACTTGTCCTCATGTTCTTTGATGGGCACAAAAAAATAGTAGGACACAGTGCTCAGGTTACTACCTCTGAATCTCCCTCACAGCCTCACACTTGAAATGACACAATACTTGAGGTAATATAGCAGAAGTACAGAGGCCCAAGCAGGGCATTGATGCTGTCATTATCATGCTTTGGCACCTGAGCAAATATCAGGTCACTACTCTGTTGAGTTCTATATGGATGGATGAGACATTTAGCTAGCGTTTGCCATGTGTCAGAGCAGGCTGAGGCCTGGGATAGAGGAATAATCAAAATATTGCCTCAGTAAGGATAAATCACTCGCTCATGCGGTCTTTGTGATCCATGACATGCAATGCACGTGTTAGCAGCAAAGATGACTCATGGAGCTCAGGCCTGGAAGCCTTGGTGACAATGCCACAGTTCGTTTGTCAGGCCCTTGATGCTGCTAAGAGCAGCAACTTGAAATGTGGAGGGCACTCACTTTTCACTTTAACATCATCATGTGGCAGGCCCAGGACTAGATTCTGAAGATGTGGTGGGCTGAGCAGGTGCTAGCCCAGGGGCTTAGAGTGCATCGCAGACCTTGACTGGAGGCAAGTTCTGATGTTCTCAGGGACTTCCGGTTCAATCTTGAAAGGCGATTTTTGTTAATGTTCTCAACCTTGAATCTCATTAGATTTCAGGTAAAAAGTCAGCCTCCTGCCTTTCAATCAATGTCCTTTCTACCTTGTCAGAGTGGCCCTCGTAGGAGGAGGCAGAACAGGACTGTTGTTGGCTCCAGGGAAGTCACATCTGGAAGGTCCCTGCTAAGGGTTAAAACACCAACAAGGGGGAGAAGTTGTCATCTCGAGGGGCGTATGGGTACGTGCAGATGCATTTGACTCTGTGACACCCATAGAGAGAGGAACAGAATAGCAGAATGGCAGACAGCACTCAAGCTGTCATGTAGGGCATTAACGGCAGACTTTGCCTTTCCCAGACATTTTTAAATTTGGGTTTGGGTTGGGTTTAACATTACAGGCAATGCTTCTCCACTGGTCCTTTTCCAAAAGATGCATAAAAGCTTTGCCCGCAACAAGAAACAGGGACCTTGCTATGATTTAGAACAGCTTTTTCTGTTGCTGGGAAATACTCCTCCCTCTTGTCCTTTTTCCACATTCAGCCTCTGAGTAACAACCCCTGTGCTGAACTGAAAGAGCACGAGGAGGCAGGTTCCCCTCCTTAAGGAGCACATTGACGCCCAAGGAGCTCAGGCAAGTGAATGAATGATGACAGTGCAGGGGGGTACTCGCTATCCTTGGCCATCAGCGTGCTCTGTGCTTGTCTGGGAGGCCACAGCTGACTCAGAGCACTCAGGGAGGCCATCTCTGAGGAAGTGGTCCTGGGCTAAGTCTTGAAGAATGCCTAGATGTTGGCCAAACAGAAGGGAAGGAAATTCCAGGCAGAGGACACAGTGAATGAAGGGCATGGAGCCGGAAAATAGACATGTCTCCTTCACCGGCTGCAGGGGCTCAGCCGGAGTCTCCCTCCTCTTCACCTCCTCCTCTCCCAGCGTTGTGGATGAGCTGTCACCTGGTCAGATTCTAAGATGGAGACAAACGAATGCATTCTGTTGGTGAGATCACTGTATTAAAAGGTCGCTCACTGGAGTGTGGTATTCTGCTTTGTCCTGCTCGTGGCAGGAGTGAGAGGAAAGCTAGAAGCCGCTTCTCCAGTCCCATGTAACTGCCTGGCTGGTGGTATGATCCCAAGATATGAATAAAGTTCCAGAAAACTTAGTTTAGAGGTTTTAAGTACTAGTCGAGCTATTAATAAAATCTTTGTTTCTCAAGTGTAAGGGCACCTCAGTAATCCTGGTTTAATAAAATCCAAGCATATCCTGCAATTGTTTTTAACACCATCTCTACTGATGCCCAGGTCTTCAGTCTTCTCCAGAAATCTTTCTTTCCTCACTTCCCTCTTTTCAAGCTGAATCTACCAATTTTATTTCTCCCTCAAGCCAAACTTCTGTAGTCTTCTCTTCTTAGCCATGCATTTCGTACTATCTTGTGTCTTACTTGTGTTCAGATCATCCTAAAGCCTAGAAGAATGCTCAAGTCACTTTTACTTTATTTATTTTAATTGATATAAAATTCTATATGAATTTATGGGGTACCATGTGATGTTTCCATACATGTATCCATTGTTTTTACTTTTGTGTTCTCTACAGCATCAAGCACATCCAGGACACATGCTTACTAAGTGTATATTGGGCTAGACTTTTCCTGGAAGGGGAAGGTTGATGTCAGTGTCACTTGCTATGGGTCTTGGGCTGAGATGATTTGTTCATTCATGCTTCCAACAATTATTCACAGAGGCCAAGGAAGTTCATCCGTCCTCGGGGAACTTACAGTCTCATGGAATCCTCGTTTTGAGCTGTATGGTGTATTTTATTAATCCAGACTTTACCACACTGGACACTGAGGCTTTGAAAGGAAGGCCAGCAAACTTGCAAGTGAGGACACCAGGACTTGAGTCCAGGTCTATAAGGAGTGCCAGGCAGGTGTCCTGTTCCTGTGAGGGCTCAGCTGGGTTGCTATTGGAGCCAAGGGTGTCACTTGCCTGTCACTGTGACTGCAGCCACCCTCTTCCTACCCACTGTGACAGCATTTCTAGGACCTAGAAAGAGGTAGTTGTGGACCAAAGCCAGGCCAGTTACAAGAGTGCCCTCCCTCCTCTCTAAAATGACCTATCTTGAAATGAAATGTGTGATGCTCTTTCCCTGTGGCTGTAATTGAAGAGTCCCTCCCTTAAAAAAAATCCTTTTAAAGGAAAAACACAGTAACACCCACATGATTTGTGATCACCAGAGTAAGAGAAACTTTTTCCATCATCCTGGCATCATCTCCTGGATGGGAGATGAGCAGAGCAGAGGAACAGAATGTTACGTGCTGTCTCCAAACACCTTCTCCTGGGCAGGCGTCCCTTCCAGCGTGGCAGGCCTGGGGACTGGGAAGCTGCCCTTTTGGCCCCTGCTCTGCCATGAAAGAACTTGGGTCATTTGCTCCGTTCCTGGGAGGCGGGACGGGAATGGTAAAGACAGCAGAATGATGCGGACATAACTTTCCTATGTTCATATATGTATACCCGACCAGTGTAACTCCACATCATGTTCAACTCTAAGAATGGGATCAAAATTGTAATGTGTTGCACTTCATGTATGTATAATATGTCAAAATACACCCCACTATCATGTATATCTAAAAAGAACACATTTTTTAAACTGTTCCATTCCTACACTGATAAGCTTAACACTCCCCACCCAGCCTCTCATGGCCAGACTAGCCCTGTGTGCTAACAGAGGCACAGAGACAAAGCCGCCCTGCTCCTGTATTCCAGGATGTCCTCAGCTGGGCCTTGAGGAGTGGGTAGAATTGCACCAGATGAAGAAAGAAAAAGCATTTCATGGAGAGGCCACCAAAGGGGTGAGGATATGGAGGTTTGGAAGAGCAGCTGAGTTCAGGGAAGAGGAGTGAGGTGTGGGTGGAGGGGACCTCTGCTCAGAGGGACTGTGACTTGGGAGGTAGCTGGAGTCTTTTAGGGAGGGCTTGGATGGGGGCAGGAGTCGGCTCACCCTTCACGATATGGGGAGACACTGAGATATTAGACTCACCATTCCTGCTTCACCTGAGATTTGTGTGGGAGAAACTGGAATCTTCAAACACGTGGCTGCAGCCAGGCATTTAGGGAAGGTAGCAAGATTCTTATTTTTCCTTTTTATTTCTCCCTCCCTCTCTCTCTCTCTCTCTTCCTTCTTTCTTTTCTTCCTTCCTTTCCTCTTTCTCCTCCTTCTCCTCTTCCTTCTTCTTTTCACAATGTAGTTTTAGCCTATTAATCCTGAAAGCTAAGAAATGTGTTTCTACTAATTTCATGCCTGGGTAGCTGGAATGCAGTAAGAAGGCTAATTATTAAGGAATTAGATACTCATAATGTATAAGCCCAGCTTTGCTGCCTCAGGATGAGCATATTCTATGTCCTGGGCACCATGTTTTGAGTATTTTTACCAGCGTTGCCTTTAATCCCCACAGCCTTGCAGAGTAGATTGAAACAACAATGGCAACAATGAAAACAGCAGCACAAGATATCACTTGTTTATTGATAGATTCAGTCAGCTTTTCATTACTATAACAAATTATTTGAGACACTCAACTTAACAAGAGGGAAGGTTTAACTTGGCTCACAGTTTTGGAGGTTTCAGTCTATGGTGAGTTGACTCATTGCTATTAGGCCTGTGGCAAGGCAGAAGATCAGGATGGGAGAGTATGTCAGAGGAAGTCACTTGCCTCTTGCTGGCCAGGAAGCAAAAAAAGAGAGGCAGGAAGGGAGATAAGGTCCCAATATCCCTTTCAAGGGTACACTCCAATGAACTAACCTCCTCCCACTAGGCCCCACCTACTATAGGTTCCTCCCCTACCAGCAGCACCACTGGCTGGGGACCATCCCATGGGCCTTTGGGGAATACTCCAGATTCAAACTGTTGCACTGAGTAACCACTGTGTTCAAAGCACTGAGAAGAATTTGAAACACAGCAGGCTTGTTGAAGCAGGTACCTTAATCATCCCCATCATACAGACAGAGACTGAGGCTGATGGCCTAGGATGCTCACCCTAACCAGAGTGTGAAGAGCTGCTTATTTGCAAACCCAGCTTGTCCCTATTACCGTCCTGCCTGCCTCCCATCATATTAGTCTCCTTCTTTGTAGTAGGCATGGTGGCTTTTATCATGCTTCTGTAAATAGGTGCTGTGCAGGTTGTCTTATTTTACAGATTGCAAAATACATAAACAATATATCTGCCAAGTGTGATTATCACCAATGAAAATTATGATTCTAGATAGAAAAACAGTATTAATAAATTAACCCAGCTTTATTTGTAATAGCAAATATGTCTTTGGGTTATTTGTTTCATTTATTAAGTGCATAAGCCACAGATTTCTTTATAGTATTAAAAGCCAAAGCAATGTAGAAATGAAGTAATAACTCAGCAGTTGATTAAACAAGAATTTTTATTAATATATATGTTGATTTCAGATTTCTCATGTGGTGGGTTGATTTCTCATAGAGACAAGCACTGACTTCTCCCATCAGTCCTGGGGACCTCATTTTCACTCAGGAAAATGGCTCATGCTGCACCTGTCATACCCAGAAGTTTCCAGGACCGTATGAAACCCCACTGGAGACCTGTTTCTTTTCTTTAGAGCATTTTGCAACATGCATTCATCTCTTGGGAGTGGAGGTGCAGAGAGTCAGGTTTGGCCTGTGGCCAGGAGGAGGGGTAGCAGGAGGCACGCTCTGTTCCTTCTAAGGGCGCCTTTCTTGGATGTCAGGAGGGTAGGAAAATGGCCCCTTCTGGTAAGCACAGATGGCCTTGGTACACCTCTTTTACTTTAAAAGGATAAAAAGTGAGCCAGAACTTCAATTAAAAACACATGGGAAGTCTCCAGGTCTCAAGGACTTGGCTGCCCTAGGAGAGAAGAGCCGCCTTTTTCCGGGGCTGTCTGGCCTACCCGGCAGTTCTGTTCTCATCTTCCTCATCCCTTCTTCCTCCAATCCCTCCATGGTTTAGTTTCATTTTGCTGTATATGGATTTCCAGCTTTCCCAGTACCATTTGTTAAAGAGGCTATCTTTTCTCTGGTGTATGTGTTTGGCTCCTTTATCTAGTATAAGATAACTGTATTTAAGTGGGTTTGTCTCTGTGTCTTCTATTCTATACCATTGATCTACATGTCTATTTTGGTGCCAGTGCCATGCCGTTTTTGTTACTATAGCTTTGTAGTATAATTTAAGGCCTGGTATTGTGATGCCTCCTGCTTTACTCTTCTTGCTAAGGATTGCTTTGGCTATTCTGTGTCTCTTATTTTTCCAAATGAACAGAAACTTCACAGAAGAAGATATATAATCCATCAACAGACATATGAAAAAATGTTCAACACTTCTAGCAATCAGAGAAATGCAAATCAAAACTCCCCTAAGATTTCATCTCACACTAGTCAGAATGGCAATTATCAGGAATACAAACAATGATAGGTGTTGGTGAGGTTGTGGAGAAAAAGGCATGCTCATACATTGCTGGTGGAACTGCAAATTGGTACAACCAATCTGGAAAGCAGTATGGAGATTCCTTAGAAAACTTGGAATGGAACCACTTTTTGACCCAGCTATCCCACTCCTTGGTCTATACCCAGAAGACTTAAAAACAGCATACTACAGTGACACAGCCACTGTTTATAGCAGCTCAATTCACAATAGCTAAATTGTGGAACCAACCTAGATGCCCTTCAACAGATGAATGGATAAAGAAACTGTGGTGTGTATATATATATATATATATATATATATATATATATACACACACACACACACACACACACACACACACAATGGAATATTACTCAGCAATAAGAGAGAATAAGATTATGGCATTTGCAGGTAAATGGATGGAGTTAGAGAATATCATGCTAAGTGAAGTAAGCCAATCTCAGAAAACCAAATGCTGAATGCCGAATGTACTCATTGATAAGTGGATGCTGATCCATAATAGGAGGGAGGACACGGGAACAATGGAGGAACTCTCTTCACAGGGATGGAAGTGGGGAGGGAGTTTGGGGACAGTAAAGGTGCTGGATATGATGGACATAATAGCCCTAGCTTTATGTATTACTGTATGTATGTTGTGATTCTACATCACATACAACCAGAGAAATGAAATGTTATCCTCCATCTGTGTACAATGAATCAAATTGCACTCTGCTATTATGTAAACCTAAGTAGAATAAATAAATAAATAAATAAACAAACAAATAAATAAATAAAAAGAAAGGCCAAACCCCTTAGATTCTGGACACAGCACCACATATTGGTGATATAATACAAATTAGAAAACTGCATTCCCAACACCATATGGAGTTGTCATTGACCTGGCACATTAATTAAGCCTTTAATAGACCATTCCATCATTTTAGTGGGCCAGCTGCTTCAGGGTGATGAAGTATATGGTTGGATCATTGAATCTTATGATGAGGTACCCATTGTTGCACCTCTTTCAAAACAAAAGGGGTCTGAAACAATATTATGTAGGATTCCATACCAATAAATCAGGCATTTGTAAATTATTGGATGGCATTCCTTGCAGAGACACTTTAGGAAATATAAGTAGATACAAAATAATCATAAATTCCAGTGAGAACAATATGCTCACTTCTCTTGTGGCTAAATGGTCAACTTCCAAGCAAAGGGCCAGGTAGAAGGTCCAGTGTCAGTGTCTGTTGCAGCCGGGTTGTGCTTCACCAATGGCACATTTCAGATTCTGTTGGACACAGTCTTGGCCTCCATCACTGCTGTCATTCTATTCATGGGACCATTGCCTAAGTACTAGATTGACTTAAGAAAGAGGCTGGCTGAATTTCACAGGATAAGTCATTCCATTGTCCTATCCAGCTGGTTGCTGAATACATCCTCTGTAATAAACGTTCTCTACTGGAAAAAAAGAATAAAAAGCCACAGTGTTTTGATTATCTGATCTTGGAAGGGAAATTACTTCTGCTGTATTTTACTGGCTGCAAGACCAACCTTGTTACTATATGGCAGGGAATTATGTAAAGGTGTGAAAAGCAGGAGGTAGGGATCTTTGTGGCCATCTTGGAGACTGGTTACCATAGTTATCCAGGGAGTTCATGGCAGAGTGTCTGTTTGGCATTGGACTATAAGCATGCTAATCACTGGCATGAAGAAATGAAAAGACAATGCCCGGCAATTTTCTCAGCAGGTATTTGATGAATGAATAAGTTTTCCCCAAATAGTTCTGATTATATTCTTTGCTACTAAATCTTTGGAATTGTCCATAGGCTAAATACAAATTTCTGACCCAGTCATTTGTGATCTTTCTCAGTATGGTCCTACTCTTCCATTCCTGGACACCAAACCTTTGCTCTAATCAGAATTTCTGCCTGGGCTGGCCTTATAGTTGTAAAACACAGCTCCTCTTCAAGCCCAGCCAGTGCACATTGCCTTCTTTTGTGCCGCATCTCCTGCCTTCAGTAGCAGCTTTCCTGGGCCCTGGTAGTGGTATAACCACTCTGCACACTCAAGCATTCTGTAGATCTTTATGGAGCACATGGTTGATGCTCTACAATTTTGGACAGAGAAGAATTTCTCTGCAGGGATTGAAATGTGCTTCTGCCTGTCTTAGGTGCTTTTGTCCAATATAGTTTATCTCGTACCTTGAGGTAGTTTGAATTTTAAACGCTCTCATAAAGCACATGGCACAGAGCAATGACCATCCACTCTCTTGGATGAGATTAATCACAAATTCTTTTCCTCCTACCATTTCATGGGTGACTTGCCAGGCTGAATTTGTTCAGATGCAGTCTTCTTATATTGGTGCAATGAATATTTTTTTGACCTCATAAGTGAATTATAAATGTCTATCTATGTAGACCCAGTGAAGTATTTATCTAACTATCTCCCCTGGCTAGTAACTGATAAAATATTCTACACTTAGAGGCTTTTAAGAGGCACATATTTCATGATACCAAGGTGGATTTTTTTAACAGAGAACTTTGACAAGTTTTAGAATCAGTCCTGGATCCAGATTCCAAATGCAACACTTTCTATCTGATTGTTTCTGGTCAAACCACACCTCATTATTTTATCCAAGATAAAACTGAAGTTTGAAGAAAGAAATATTCATCATAGAAACAGCATACAGTAGGAACTCAGTCTTAATGTATGTAAATGAATGCATGTCCCTTGATTGCCTGTGGGCTTCAGTTTTCTCTTTTACAAAATCGGGATTATATATAGCCCATATTACATGTATACATCACTTTAGATACTGTATCTTGGTTTGCTCTCTGCCAAGTGGAGATTGTGTATCTGCTCTGTTCATCTCATTTGATCCTCATAATTCTGCAATATAGAGTCAGCAAAGCTTCTTTGTGGAGCACTTTCTTCTGTAACAGAACCCATCTCTAAAAACAGCATATGGGGAAGAACATAGACTTCAAGTTCTTGAATTCCTGGCATCAAATTCTGTTTCTGACACTTACTGTTCATGGGGGAAATTAGCTAATTCCAGAACTTCTTGGGTCCTTGACTTTCTCTTCTGTAAAATAGGGATGCTTCTTTGCAGGATTTCTGTGAGGATTGAGTGGGACCCTGTCTGGAAGAGGACCTAGCCAGGGCAGTACCTTTCATTCACCACACACCACTCTTACTTGTGAGGGCTTTGCCTGGTATCTGATAGGATGTATGAGCTAAACGAATGAGTTTTCCCTAGATTCAATCAGGGCAGTGTTTTGTCCTACAATTTTCAGTTAGTGACTGGCCCTGCCTCACCAAAATGACAGATAGTGGAAGGAAAAGCAGAGTCTGGATGCTTGGTTGCTCTTTCAGATGTCACAGTACTGTCAAGAACTACCTTTTTTTCTTTGAATCTTGAGATGAGCAGCATAAAGTCTTATTCCCCATTTTAATTCTCATTCCACACTGGAAGAGAAGGTTACAGTGGGTTCTTTTTCGAGTTGTCCTCTCCTTACTGGGGAGGATCCCAGGGACATATTTCCTAGCTAAGTCAATTGCTCTCCTTCAAATTTAGATCTAAGCCTTGAGCAAAATGAATACGAGATAGTCATGTACAGTTAGGACTTTCATCCACTTTCCTAATAAAACTTCACTTCAGAGAAGGACTCATTTATCCATTAAGTGTTTGTTTATCACCTAGTACATGTCAGCTGCTGTTCTGGCAGTTTGGAGAGATAGATCAGAGCATTAGAGAGGGGACGAGAACAGTGTGGTGCGATATGGTAGAAGGTGCCCTAGTTCTGGTGCTAAGAAACCTGAGTTCACCTCTGGCCTTTGAACTAAGTTTCTGCGAAACTTCTTTGAATCTGGAATGTTCTAAATTCCTTTTTCACAGGATTGCTGTGGAGGCCTATGGCAAGCTGGTTAGATGTCCTAGGTTCAGAAACACCTAGGATGGAATCTCAGCTAAGCACATAGTATCATGGCTTTGGGTAAGTCACTGTACTTCTTTGAGCCTCAGTTACCTCATCCATAAAATGAAATTATTAAAGCGTTTCTTGAGAGGCCACTGAGAAAGTTCAAAGCTAAGGGTAGCAAATAAAGGCACTTTGTAAACTTGAAGGAAGATTTTTCCAGACTAAACCAGAATCCATTTTGAACTTCCCAGCCCTTCTTGAGGGTAATTCTTTCATTTGCTTCTTGATTAGACCTGCCCGACCGAGATGGGCCGTAGATGGGCTGGAATCTGCACTTATTCTATTACTCTGTTCAACAGATCCTTGGCTTCTAAAACCCAAAGTGAAAACAAATGACTTATTAAGGTAATTTCTGCAGCCTGCCTTGCTCTTGTCACGGGTCCACCCTCCTCTTGTTGGTGGCCTCTTGCTGGCTTTGTTCTGCATATGTTAGCTTTGTAGGACTTAAAGAGTTCATTTCATGTTCTCTCCTAGCTCTTGCTATCAGGTTATTTCAGTGAAAGCACATCTATTGGGGCATTTCCTGCAGATGAGGCCAGAGTTTCCGTTCTTTGGCTCATCCTGCACTTGCAAATACATCAGTGGAATCCTGGCATTCTGAATTGTGGGTAGTCTGGGGCCCAGTGGCCTCTCTGGGCAGGGTACCATGAGTCAGGAATGGAAAGTTAGAGTAGCTGATGTCCTGGATCTCTCCACCCTTAGAGAGGGTGAGGCCTCTGCAAAGATTTTCCACATGGCAGGAGACATCAGCATGCTCCAATGGAGCCCAAACCTGCCCTGGAGCCTGGCTGGTGGCAGAGGCATGGTGTGGTGATCCTTCTAGGGCTCTGTTTGCTAGAATTGATATGCATGGATCTTTTGGGAAGGATAATGGAAGGAGGAAGCAGCCAACACACTGCTAAGGGACTAACCAAGGCTAAACCTTTGGGAGAGGTAGAAGGGATCATGAAGTGATTGTGTCCCTGCTGTCTAGAAAGCTGGGACATGACAGGTAGACAGCAGATATTTGTAAAATATGAAAATGAGATTTGACTCACAGATGCAATAGGCAGGAATATCCCTTGTCGTTAACCTCCAGTTATCCTGAATTTTCAAGGCACTGATTTTTCCAAGGCTGAATTGCCAGCTTTTCGGGTCTGATGCCTACTTGAGGGGTTGTTCTGAGCCTCTGTCTCTGAGAGCTTCAGTTTTCTCATTTGTTAAACAGAGATAACAATGATTCTTGCCTTGGGTACAGAAGTCAAATTGAATTTTAAAATGTGAATTTCTTCAAAAACTCTAAATCCCTGGACAATTGTTGGAAATCCAGAAGGAGCAAAGCTAACTTATGAGAAGCCTGAGAAAATGTAGGCCAAGGGGCAGGTATACCTGGGTTGGTTGAGGATCATGGATGGAAAACTTGGCTTTGTTCAGAAAAGAATACTCCTATTTATGAGCTAGTTCTTGGAGTGGTCCTTTCCATGGGCGCCCACTGTGGTTCTGGTCACTGGAGCCTTTATCATATGATACTATCAAGTATCATATCATACTTGTCACCATAGCTATAGGCCATGACATACCGAGAGAGGCTCCTCCTTCCCATGAAGGGAGACTGATCCCAGAATCTGGCCAAGTTTGAAACAGCTGGAGCTCTGAAAGTAGACCCCAAGTGTCTTGGAAATCCTTGGGGAGGGAGAAGAGGCTTGTCTTTGAGCATTTGGTAGCACTGCACGCAGTCCTCATGCTCTTTTTGAAACCAGGGGTTTGTGTTGGCTTCACAGAATCGTAGAATTATGGAGCCGGTGGTGGTGGGAGGTCTTTGAATGCATCTGATCCAATCCTCCCATGGTGTAGTAAAGGGGATCTGGGTCCAGGGTGGGGAAAGGGCTACCCCGAGGCTGCAGAGCTGGTTCATGCTGGGAGATGCTTTCCTGTTTCTTACTGAAATCCTGCAGCATATTGGGGAGTAGGTCTCGCACACTCCATCAGGGACTGGGCAAAGCACTAACAGCTAAGGGTAGGCAGTGACAGAAAGCTTCTCCAGGTACACAGGATCTCTTGGGACCTTCATACCATGTGCTTAGGAAGACAGGCAAGTGAGAAACCTGTGGCATTGGGCTTCCTGGTGGGTTATCATCTCAGTCCTCCATTCAGTGTGAAAGGCAGGACACAGCGCATGGGGACAGAGAGTAGACCTTCCATAAGTATTTGTGAACTGAGAGATTCAAAAATGAAGGAGAGACACTTTTCTCTCCTTCTCTTTCAAGATGTTCCTTTCCATCTCATGAGGGTCACTCATTTGATTTCGCTGAAGTCTCCACAAAAATCTCCTCCAAGTATCAGCATCAGCACGTCAACTAACCAAGTGCTTATCACTCAAAGGACAACATTTAATTTCATCCAAACCTTTTCATTCAACAATTCATAGTCCTATTCCACACCACCTAGACGCAGAATGTGTATAGAAGTTCCCTCCCATGTTTTATGTGTCTGTTAAAATATCAGTGAAATGGTTGCAAGTGGTGGCCTGTTGTCTTCCAGAGGAAGCACATCCCTCTGTTCCCACCCAGGAACTCTCTGGTACAATAGGTGGATACTTGGTTTTCCTCTTCCCATTTAGAAACAGCTCTCACCGCCTGCAGAGCAAGCTCTGAACTCCTCAGTAGGGCATCTGGCATCTGCAACTCTGCACGTGGGCCTGGCCTGCCTTTCCGGGCCTTCCTCTCCCACCACAAGAACGCTTTGCTCCAGCTGGAATTGCAGCTTCCTCCTCCTTTCCATATCTGTGCCTGTAGCTCTGGCCCTTAGACCCTCATCTCTCCCACAACTTCCACTCCCCCAACTCGCCCATAGATTCTTTGTTCCTGGCCTCAGGCTCAGCTGGCTTTTCACAGCTGGCACTGGCATCTGTGAATCCTGCCAGAGACGAAATCCAACATGGTGAGAGCCTGCCTTTCTTTGCTCTCCCCATGTTGCCTTCCTCCCTCTACCCTCCCTCTGCCCTGTTCTCCTAGATTCCCCAGCTCTGAATCTCAGAGTCTGATTGACTTTTCCTTTTCTCTTATCTGCCCAGCTACCGAGACATCACATTCCATCACTTCATTCTAATGACAGCGACAGGTATTGACTCATCACTGTGTGCCAGGTGGCATTGCTTATTTATCTCCAAAATCAGGCTGTTACTAGGGTGGGAAGGCATGCTACTTGGATTAGTAAGGTGTGTTACTTAGGGTACACACAGAGCTGGTGCAACAAAAAGAATCCGGGTGTTCTATTGCTTAAATAAAGCAGATGTTCATTCTCTCTTACATAATAGTCCAGAGGCCCAGAGCAGGCAGGACTTCACTGTTCTGTTAGACCATTCAGGATCCCAGGTTGGTAGATTAGTCTGTCTTCCACATGTATGATTGCTCCAGTGGTTCCGATTCTCTCACCTGCGTTCTCTATCATCATATTTAGAATATTGTTACTCATAAGATATTTGTGTGCCTGGCTCCCCTGCTTGGACATGCACTGAACAGAGCAGGCCCACAACTTTTCCATCAGTGTTTCTCAAACCTAGCACAAAGCAAGAAGGAAAAAATAGTTATCTCCCTTAAGACTGCAAACTCCTTGAGGACTCACTTGTGATAGTATTATTCATTATTCTTCTCATTCAATAAACACAAACATGAGAGAGAGATCAGAATTGATGTTTTTGCTGGTTGTATTAGTTTGCTACTGCTGCTATAACAAAGTACCAGACAGGGCGGCTTAGACAACACACTTTTTTTCTCCCATAAGATCAGAGGCTAGAAGTTTAAGATAAAAGTGTTGGCCACTTGTTTCTTTTCTCTTTGGTTTGTAGATGGCCATCTTCTTCTGGGGTCTTCCCATAGTCTACTATCTGTGTCTATTTTCAATCTTCTTTTCTTATAAAGACAGCGGGAATACTGGCTTAAAGGCCACCCTAATGATCTCACTTTATCGTAATTACCTCTTTGAAGCCTCTATTTCTAAATGTGTTCACATTCTGAGGTCCTGGGGGTGAGGACTTAACATATAAGTTATAAGGGAACATTATAGTGATAATACTGGCATCAATTGTTGTGGGCAAGAGGGAGAGATTGATTCTGCCCTGCAATGGCAGATAGGTGAGCAATATCTGCGGAAGTCCTCGGGACTATGAGCTCCTCCCTCAGGGGAAAGGCTGGGGCTCTTTCCCCTCTGTATTCCTCAAGGCTAAAGCATAGTACAGTTTTCAGATGGTGCTTCTAAGACAGCCTTAAGCATGCAAACCAAGGAGCCAGTGCCCGAGTCACCTTGGTTCAGGCTGCTGCTGTCTGGAGAGTGTGATTACTGGCAGGATAGCAGCTTTCCGTGTTTCTTCAGGCTTCTTTCTCCCCTGTTGGGTCAGAGAGCAAGGCTCTACGTTTCTCATTTGCCTCCAACAATGGCCGTCAGGATCAAAACTTTCCCACCCAATGAAACATTTGGGTGGTTGGGACCCACCCAAGGAAAACAAGTGTGTGCTCCATCAAATCTTTTATTTGAAAAGTGTTTTTCAGTGGAGAGACCTGGGCCCCTTGTCATTGCCTGGCTCTTGGATCCTGTTATTAAAAGCCAGAGTGGAAATTTAGGAAAATAGAACAACTTGTATTTCAGCACGATAATCCCTTAAATCTGTTAAATTCTTTACAGTTTTTACAGGAGGTGTTCGCATCCATGATTTGATTTGACCCTTACAATAGCTCTGTGAAATGGGTAACAGAAAGAGAAAGGTCTTCGAAAGGGCAGATTTGGGGTCTTATCCTAGCTCTACCACTTACTGTGGTGCAGGGCACTTGGGCAAATTGATTTAAGGTCCAATTTTCTCATTTGTGTAATGGCAGCCATCATGTTGTCCTTCTCAGGGTTCGTTGATCACAGGTATCAGGAAGAGCCTGGAACATTCTGGCTACTCAAAATCATAAAGCAAAAGTTTAAACCAGAATTTGAATCCTTTTTTGTCTCTCTCCCTTTTCTTCTGTACAATGGAGAGAACAAAGTAAATACCACCTAGAATTATAGCAATTAAGTGAACAATGCATGTATATAATGAATGTTGGGTGAAGATTAGTTATGGTTATTCTCTTCAACTTTTGAAAACTTTACTTAAAAATAGGAACACTTTCTAGCTTCTTGACAAATGTTAAACTTTAATTTACCTTGCTTTGAAAAGAATCTTATAACTTTTAATCATAGGAGAAATTGGCAGATGCATGGGAACTCCACCCAATTAAATCAAGTGCCTGGACAGGGGATGTTTCTGATACCTGCTGGCCATGCCACCTTGGCAAGGTACTTTTTCTCTGGACCTCAGGCTCCTCATCTCTGCAATGAGCAGACTGGACCCACTGAATGCTCCTTGCAGCCTCCAAGATTCTGTATGGTCTGTCCACAAATCTTTTTGCTCAGGTCCAGCAAAAATCCTTAGTACTTAAAAAGGGGAATTTCATGGGAATTTTTCTGACCCATGTGCACTTAACCAAATAAAACTCTACTTTCTAAGAGTTCTTTGATGTTTAAGCTGCCTTAAAAAGTCTTTTTTTTTTTTTCAGGGGCATTTTAAAATTTTTTTCTGAGAAACAGGAAATCAGGTTTTGGCAAGAAAGAAAGAAACTTGAACACATCAAGACTTGGGGGGCGGTAGTTGGTTTGTTTTCAGTTGGCAGGGTTCTAGAGGATCCCAGGCATGGAAAGAGGTGGCCTAGGCCACCCTGGCTGAGACTCCCAAGCGTTTGCCTATTCACAAGTCACTGTGGACATGCGAGTAGTGACCAAGGGCGGTCAGGAGCATCTCCCCAGCCATTAGGACTTGCTGAACCTTTGTTCTCTACCCCCAGGTCCCACATCTTCCTTTTTTCTCTTTAGCAATATTTGGCAATTCAAGTTGCCAAATACCTTAAGTGATCTCTAAGGAAAATATTTTTCACTAGATGATCATTTTTCCCTTCCAGAAGAAAAAGAGAAAGAACCGAGAAAACAGACAAATACACAAATGAGTACATGTGGCAGAGAGAGTTCCAGTTCCCGCTTTGAAAAATTCCTAAGTGTTCTGTGAAGCCAAGTGATTTTACAAAGTCATCAAAAAGGCAACTGCGGTGGTGGAAAGAGGTCCCAGCTCTGCCTCTCAGCAGCTGCATGGCCTGGAGCAGGTCCCTCCACCCCTCTGAGTTCCAGCATCACGTCCACAAGACCAAGAAAAAAAGACCTTTCACAGGGTTGCTGACAATGTAAGCTCTGAGGCCCACTGTATGCTTGGTGAATGCCCATCTTTCCTGATCTACTGGCTTCAGTGGAGGGGATGTGCTTTTGACCTTCTTCAAAGGACTGGTATGAAGGCTGTCGGCCCAGAGAGGTGGTGTGCTGTGGAAATCAGAGTGCTGGGCCAGGAGTCAGATGACTAGCTGCTTCCCCTTCTTTTCTACTTCCCCTTTCCCTTCCCCCTTCCCTTTTCCTTCTCCTTCTCCTCCTTCTCCTTCTCCTCCTCCTCTTCCTTCTCCTCCTCTTCCTTGTCTTTAATTGTGGTTTTAAAACCACTTAATGAAGTTTTCCCTCTTAACCACTTAACTATATTCATATTGTTGTACAACTGATTTCTAGAACTTCTTCAGCTTTCAAAATGAGAACTCTGTCCTGTTGAACCACAGCCCCCAATTCCCTCTCTCCATTCCCTGGGTAACCACTATTCTATTTTGTTTCAGTGATTTTGACCATTCCAGGTGTCTCATGTAAGCAGAAGCTGGCAGTATTTGTCCCTTTAGGGCCCCTTCATTTCATTTACCACAGCATCCTCAAGACTCATCTTTATTATAGCATATGACAGGATTTATACCATTTTCAAGGCTAAATAGTATTCCATTGTCTACATATTGCACATTTTCTTTATCCATTCATCTGCATTTGGACTGTGTATAACTCTTGGCTTTTGTGAATAATGCTGCAAAACCATGGGTGTGAAAATATCTCTTAGAGATACTGCTTCCAATTTTTTTGATTATATACCCAGAAATGAAATCACTGAATCCTGTGGTAATATTATTTGTAGTTTTTTGGGAACCTCCATACTCTTTTCCAAAGTGGCTGTATGTATTATGCACACCACCATCAATGGACAAGGATTTCCATTGTCTGTAGCTCCTTACCAACTTTTCTTCTTGTTTAATAGTAGTCATCCTAATAGGTATGAGGTGATATCTCATTGTGGTTTTGATTTGCAGATTACCCAGCTTCTAATGCTATTGTCTAATGTTTTGTCATCTCTTTCACTTGATGGCTTTGCAGCTTTATATGTCCTAGTCCGCTTGTTTCCAGGATGCCAGTGGTAGCCCTGTGTAGAGTGTGATAGCCACCAACTAACGAGGTTCCCAGGTACTAGCTTCCTAGGACTGCTGTAACCAAATGGTACAAACTGGGTGGATTAAAACAACAGAAGTCCAAGAGCCAGGTGTTGGCAGACTTATTTCCTGCTGAGGGCTGTGAGGGAGACTCTGCTCTATGATTCTCTCTCAGCTTCTAATGGTTTTCAGGCAGTCTTTGGTGTTCCTTAGTTTCTGGATACATCCCCCCAATATCTGTCTTCATAGTCACATGGTGTTCTTTGTGTGCCTAAGTCTCCAAATTTCTCTTTTTCATAAGGACATCAATCATATTGGATGAGGCTCACTCTAATGATAACATAGTCATTTGACTATCTCTGGAGAGACCTTATCTCTAAATGGTCATATGCTGAAATATTGGGTGTTAGAACTTCAGCATGTTACTTTTGGGGGTTATAATTCAACATGTTGCTTTTATGGGACACAATTCAACCCATAACACCAGCCATCTCCTGGCTTGCATCCAGAGGTTACCTGGAACTTTTAGGATCTGAAGAGTTACAGGGGAGAGTGAGCTGGAAGCACAGAGGATGGGAACCCCATCCAGGGAATTCATATCCTTCAATTATTCCCTGAAACCAGCAGGATAAAAGAAAATCTCCAAGCAAGGCAAATGCTTGGATTAGGGAATGTGAGGTCCTGAGGAAAAATAAAACAAAGGAGCTGGAGAAGAGATTATCTCTAGATCTGTGGCTGAGGATGAGCTGGGATGTCTCCCATAGTGGGCTCTTTGTTAGTTGATATAAGCCTCTTAGGAATGGAATCTAGCATCAGAATAGACAAGTCTCTTCTCATCTTTCATTTATCAACCAGAACATCTTGCAAATTGGGCATGGAGAGTGTGTTGTGGAGATTTGAGTGGGACTGGAAATGCTCAGAATCTGTCTGGAGGCCTGATCTTTCTTAGGTACAGAACTCCTAAGGGCTTGAGTTGCTGAGTTCTGGTTGCTCACCCAATGTTCGCAGGCTGATCTCGGCCATCAAATGGACTACCCTCATGACATTGTACTGCTTCACTTGAACTCTGGTTGTAAATATAAAATAAGTAGTGAATTCTGTATTGTGCCATGCAGGACTTCCTTCAGGAATGAATGACTTTTCTCTCCAGTGGCAGAAAAGAGTTTCTGGCCTTTTCTGGAAATTTCTCTGGGCTGGAAGGAGTCACTTCACTCAAGGCTGTGCCTGTTTCTGAGGCTGTCGACATCCAATGACTGACTGCACAATGCAGAAACACTATCTTTGTTGCAAAGTGGGCAACTCTGATGAGCCTTTCCAGTTTCTGGGCTCCTTGTGGGGTCAGCTGAAGTTTTTGCTGCATCTCGGTTTTTCTATCTGCCCCATCCTGTTTCCTTCCCTTCCCTTTACAGGTCCATATCTAAAGAGGATGCCCTCTTTAGATGCCCTCTTTAGATGCCCTCTTTAAATTAGCCTGCATGCTAATTTCCATCTTGAGCCCACTTCCTAGGGAGCTCAAGCTGCTACATGATACCTTCTTAAACTAGAAGATGAATATCCCAACTCTACAGAGAAAAGCTCTGAAAAAAGAAATGACTATCACTGGCATATGGTTGTAGTCAGAACATGTTTCTCCCATAAATTAAATGGGGAATGGACAGATCCAGGCTCCAGCTTTCAAAGACACACATGACTAGAGAACATCTTTTTGGCTTTGATTCAGGATCATGAATATGTGAAGTAAATGGCATATAGTGTGAAAAAAATCTAACTGTATATTTGTTTAGAAAATATTCTCTAAATCAGAGAAGTCTCTTTCACTAAAAACATGCATATGTTACTGATGGGTGTGAGAAGCAGAGCTTCAGATGATGTTTTCTGTCCAGCCTGTGGCCGTGCACAGAGAGAGGGGCATTCCTTGGTTCTGGTTCTATGTAAATGCATCCCATCTGGTGTGAACTGCTCAGCACTTGCCAGAGTCACTTTCTAAGAAAGGAGGAATTTAAGAGGGACTTTTGCAAAGTCAGCAAATAAACCTTCCAGCTGTTTGGAAGATGTTTTGGCAGGGCTCAGGGTGTGGAGCAGTCCTAACTGACTGGAGGTGGGGATGTGATTAGAAAGTTCCCACCTGCAGAGCTGAGCAAATAGACACATGCTGATCTCTGTTTACATCAAGATGAGATGGGTCTCAAGAGCCTTTACCTTCAATGCAGTGTCAGGACACAGGGGCCTGTGTGCTCACAGGCATGGACACCATTAACATCTCTCTTCCTAAGGTCTTAATAGAGCCTCAATTCTTGGTAATGCCACTCCGTTGCTTCAAGTCTGTACTGTCCATTGGCCGCTGCTGGCATCCTCAGTAGATAATGAAGGTCTTCTATGATTGAAGGTTTTCCAGCTGCTCACTGACATCCCAGTTCTCCTCCTTCTAGGAGTCCCGGGAGATTTCTCTTTTGTATCCCTGAAGTCAAGCAAGGTCATGTGATTTGATTTGGCCAGTTTGATCTCAGAGGAAGAGACTTAGGTTCTTTCCGAGTGTAAATGTTTAAGAACTGGACAGCCTTTCTCCAGGGCTCCTCTTTTTAATATCAGAAGACTTTAAGTTGAAGTCTTAGTTCTGCTACTTATTGACCATGTGATTTTTGAAGAGGCCATTAACTTACCCAATTTTCACCTTTAGAAAAAGGAAACAATAAAATTTGTCATACTCCGTGGTTTTGCTTGGTTCATAATAGGTCAATATAAAAGATGATTTCATTTATTCCCTCCACTCTGATACTCTGACCACATCAGAATATTTGTTTTCACCTCCAAATGCCCTGCATTTTTGACCAAAAAATATCTCTTGAATTCTTTGTTTTAAACATGAGTTTTTGATAAATTACAATATCAGAGGTGGCAATTTTGGGACTCAGTCAGAAAGCAACCTGGAGTTTATATATGTCAGAGAAGCTGACTTTGGCTTGTAAACTGAGAAATGTAAGCATTCCTGAAAGTCAGGAAGATGAATTGATAAAGAGTATGAAGATAGGAAGATAAATGCTCTAAAACCAAGCTCTTGTACATCTATGGGACATTTGTGTTTAATGGAAATGGTTTTTACTTCTAACGTGTACTTCATGTAGTCATTCATTAAAAAATGTGTACTGTATCCACCATGTGCTGGAGGTATGAGAGGCACTAGGAATAAAGTAACAAACGAGATAGGGAAGGTCTGTACCTTTAAAGTTTCTGCATTTTAGCAAAGAGAGAGAGAGAGAGACAGGAAATAGGTAATAGATAACATAACAGGAAATAATCCATAAGCAGGTAATAGATAAGCAGTCTGCTTTTGATATGAAGGAAGAAGTAGACCCTGTGGAGTGAAGAGGGCTGTGTTCCCTATTTGGGTGTATAGGTAGGAAGACCTCTCTCCTGGGTGATGGGTTGGCTAAGAACCAACACAGGTAATGTCTGGGCCCAGTGAAAGGGTTTGCTTTGGAAAGGGCTTGGAGGGACACAAGGAAGGCCTTAGGGAAGCAAAAAAGAAGAAATGCATGAATATGACAAGAGAGAGCAGGGTGCAGTGGCACATGTCTGTAATCCCAGCACTTTGGGAAGCTGAGACAGGAGGATCACGAGTTCAAAGCCAGCCTCAGCAACGGCGAGGTGCTAAGCAACTCAGTGAGACCCTGTCTCTACATAAAACACAAAATAGGGCTGAGGATGTGGCTCAGTGGTCGAGTGCCCCTGAGTTCAATCTCCAGTACCAAAAAAAAGGAGAGGAGGGACTGGGCAGAATACACAGGGCCCGTAGGCCACTATGAAAGGATAGAATACGGTGCAAATTGCAATGGATGATGTGAAACCACTGAAGAGTTTTTCTTTCTTTTTCACAACAATGAGGTACTGCCATACAGTAAACTGCACATATTTGAAGAGCAATTCATCAGTTTTGTCATATGTGCAAACATACAATGTTTCCAGTCATGAGAGTGGATATATTCATCACCCCAAAGTTTCCTCATGCTGCTCTAACAGCCCTGCCTCCCAGTCCCCTTGCCTGGACTCTCCATCCTGGGCTACTGCTTACCTGCCTTCTGTCACTCTAAAGCTTTTAAAGAGCTTTACCTAAAAGCAGTCATATGGTAAGTACAGTTATCCCTTGGTATCCATGGGGGATTGGTTCCAGAATCTCTACCAATACCAAAATTCACAGATGCTCAAGTCCTTTATATGAAATAGCATAGTATTTGTGTATACTCTGTATACTTGAAATCATCTCTAGATTATTTATAATACTTAAAGCAATGTAAATAATATGCTGATTGTTGTTCTGCTATACTGTTTAGGGAATAATGGCAAGGAAAAAGTCCTTAGATGTTCAGTGAAGAGGCATCTTTCCCCATGGGTATTTTGGGTCTGGGATTGGTAGAACTTACAAATGTGGAACCCAAAGATATTGTGGGCCAGCTGCATTTAAAAATCTGACTCATGTTACTCAGTGCCATTGTTCTGAGGTTCATCCTTATTCCATTTTATCACCAAGTTCTAGTTCATTCTATGAATGTACTACAATTTGTTTATCCATGGATCCTTGGGTAGACATTTAAGTTTTGCCCTTTGGGGCTATTACACATAAAACAGTTAAAACATTTGTGTACCAGTCCTCACATGAGTTGTTTTATTCTCCTTGGTAAATACCTAAGGTGGAATGGTTGGGTCTTGTAGCTCAATGTTTAACATTTTGAGAAACCACTGAACAATTTTCCAAAATGATTGTAGCATTTTACATTCTCTGCCATCAGTGCATAAGAGTTCTCGTTTTCCATATCCTAGGTTATACCTGATATTGGCAGTCTTTAAAATTTTAGCTTTGTTAATCAATGTATAGCCATTTCACATTGGAGTTTTATTTGTATTTCTAAATGACTATAAGATTGAGCATCTGTATGTGTTTATTTGCTATACATATATTTTCTTTTGTGTACTTATGTTCAAATATTTGCCATTTTAAAAAATTGGACTTTTCTATTTTTAAAATTTTGTTATTTTTGGATATATGTGACAGTAGAGTATATTATATAATAGAACCTCTGGTTCAGTGAAACAAGCTAGCTCCAATTTATTGTCTATCAATTTTCATAGAAATTTATTTTTTTATTTTTTGCTTTTAGATAGACATGACAGTAGGGCATATTTTGACATGTTATACATACATGGGGTGCGACCCATTACTATTTTGATCCAGGTCTTGTGGTTGAACATGAAGTGGTTGTATATTCATATGTGAGCATAGGAAAGTTACGTCCATTTCATTCTGCTGTCTTTTCCACTTCCATCCTCTCTCCCTTTCCTTCAAGCCTCTTTGTCTAGTCCAGTGAACTTCTTTATTTCCCCTCTCTACCCTCCCTTATTATGGATTAGCATCCACATATCAGAGAGAACATTCAGCCTTTGGTTTTTTGGAACTGGCTTATTTTGCTCAGCATAATATTCTCCAGTTCCATCCATTTACCAGCAAATGCCATAATTTCATTTTTCTTTATAGCTGAGTAATATTCCATTATGTTTATATACCATATTTTCTTGATCCATTCATCTGTTAAAAGGCACCTAGGTTGGTCCCATAGCTTGGCTATTATGAATTGAGCTGCTATAAACATTGATGTGGCTGCACAGCTGTAGTATGCTGATTTTAAGTCCTTTGAGTATAGACGGAAGAGTGCAATAACTGGGTCAAATAGTGGTTCCATTCCAAGTTTTCTGAGGAATCTCCATACTGCTCTCCAGAGTGGTTGCACCAATTTGCAGTCCCACCAGCAATGTATGAGTGTGCCTTTCCCCCCATACCCTCACCAACATTTATTGTTGCTTGTATTCTTGATAATTGCCATTCTGACTGGAGTGAGATAGAATCTCAGTGCAGTTTTAAGAAAGAAAACTTCAGACCAATATCCCTCACGAACATAGATGCAAAAATTCTTTTAAAAGTATTGACAAATTTCATACAAAAACATATTTAAAAGATAGTGCACCATGATCAAGTGGAGTTCATTCCAGGGATGCAAAGTTAGTTCAACATATGGAAATCAATAAATGTAATTCCTCTCATCAGTAGACTTAAAAGCAAGAACCACATTATTATCTCAATAGGTATAGGGAAAGCATTTGAGAAAATTCAGCATTCATCATGTTCAAAACACTAGAAAAACTAGAGATAGTAGGAACATATCAACATTGTAAAAGCTATATATGCTAAACCCAAGGCCAACATCATTCTAAATGGAAAAATACTGTTTCTTGAAAATGTATTTTTATATCCAAGTAACTAAGAAAACTAAAAAATGGACTTTTAATTTTCTTATTATTGAATTTTAAGAATTCTTTGTATATTAAAAATACAAGTTATTTATCAGTTTTTTGCTTCTTTCTATTCTCTCAACAGTGTCATTATCAATTTGTTAGCTCATCCTTTTATGGATTATGGTTGTGGCATCATGTCTGAGAAATCTTTGCCTGACACAAGGATACAAAGGTTTTTCCTCATGTTTAATGGAAATTTTACAGTTTAGGTTTTACATTTGAGTCCACTTTCCTGTATGGAATGAAAGCTCATTGTTTTACATATAAATATCTAATTGATTCAGGACTAATTTTTTTGTGAAAAGACTCCTTTCTCCACTGAATTACCATTGGTTCTTTGTCAAAAATCAGTCATCCAGATATGTGAGTCTATTTCTGGACTCTCTGTTTGATTCCATTGATTTATTTGTTTATTTGTCTAATCAATAAAATCACAATATCTCACTTTCTAAAAACTTTATAATGAAATCATTTTTTCTGAATTTTCAAAAAATTGTTCTTTTTAGATATACATGATAGTAGAGTGTATTTTGGCATATTATACATACATGGAATATAACTTAGTCTAATTAAGATCCCCTTCTTATGGTTGTACATGCCATGGATTTTCACTAGTGGGGTATTCATATATGAATGTAGGAAAGTTACCTCTGATTCATTCTACTGTCTTTCCTATTCCCGTGCCCCCTTTATTCCCTTCATTCCTCTTTGTATAATTCAAAGTACTTCTATTCTCCCCTGCCACTTATTGTGAGTCAGCATGCACATATCAGAGAGAACATTCAGCATTTGGTTTTTTGGGGACTGGCTTATTTCACTTAGCATGATAGACTCCAGTTCCATCTATTTACTGGCAAATACCATAATTTCACTCTCCTTTCTGGCTGAGTAATATTCCATTGTGTATATATGTTGCATTTTCTTTATCCATTCATCTATCGAAGGGCACCTAGGTTGGTTGTATAGCTTTGCTATTATGAATTGCGCTATACTGATGTGGCTGCATCACTGTAGTATCCGACTTTGAATCCTTTCGTTATACGTGGAGGAGTGGGATAATGAAATTGTTCTGACCATTCTAGAGCCCTTCCATCTTCATGAGAATTTTAGATACAGCTGTCAATTTCTGTTAAAAACTATGTGGAAATTTTGGTTGGGATTGTGTTGAATCGGTAAGTTAAGTGGAGGTTAAGTAATTATATCCTGAGAATATCAAATCCTCTGAATGATGCACAGCATGTATCCAGCTCTGTTTATTTAAGCCTTCTTTAATTTGCCATTGCAATATTTCTTGTTTTGGTGTATAACTTCTTCATATCTTTTGTCAGACTTGTCTCTACATATGCCATATATCTGATGTTACTGTAAATTGAATTTTAAAAAACTTTCTATTTCTGATTGTTCAACATCCATATATAGAAACATAATTGATTTTTGGATATTGGCCATGTATCCTTCTGACACACTAAACTCACTTCAATTTTCTAGTAGCATTTTTGTAGCGCATGCTGAATTTAAAGACAGCTTTATCTCATCTTTTCCAGTCTGGATGACTTCTGCTTCCTGTTCCTGATTGGTTCTGCTTGCTGAGATCTCCAGTACAACGTTGAGAAGATGTGGCAAGAGGAGGCATCATGGTCTAGTTCCTAATCTTAGAAGGAAATGTATTCAGTCTTTTATGATTACGTAGGCTCTGATGTGTGAATTTTTAATGGATATCTTTTTCAGATTGAGTAAGTTCCATTCTTAGTTTGCTGAGAGCTTTATCAAAAATAAATGTGGATTTTTCCTTCAAAAGTTTCATGTCTGTTGAATTAGTATATGTATTTTAGTTTGCTCAAATGGTGGATTATACTGACTGACTTTTTCAGATCCTAAAACATCTTTGCATTCCTGAGACTCCACTGGGTCATGATGCATTGACTTTTTAAATATTGTTTAATTCAATTGGCTAAAATTTTGTTTATAATTTTGCAACTATGCTTATAAGACCATTTACATTTAATGTGATTATTAATATGCTTGGGTTTAAGCCTGTCTTTTGTAATTTGTTTTCTATTTGTCCCATCTGTTTTTTATTCTCTTTCCCCCTGTTTTTTTGCCTTTCGGTTGAATATTTTTTATGATTCCATTTTATCTCCTTTTGGACTTTTTTAACTACATCCCTTCGTTCCATTAATTTAATGGTTGCTTTGGACATTTAGGAGTCCCTCCCTATTCACCCTGGGCCCCTTGAAAGAGGAGTGAGGAAGAGCAGTCTTGGTCTCCTGCCTGGGTCCACAATCTTTTCTTGTGGGCTCAAAACCCAGGGGTATGGGGTTCGGATATTTCACTGGGCGGGGTGTACTCAGCGCAGTTTTGAGACTATGTTTAAAACTCTAGTCAGTTTCTCTTTGGCCGTCATGCAAAAAGCTGTTGTGAGAGAAGCCATCTACTGAGAGGCACCTTCTGGAAATCTACCAGGAGGGCTGATGGAGCAACATGGAAACCCAAAGCGAACAGCACACAAAGTCACCAGGAAAATGATTCAGACCTGTTCCTCCCCAATGTGGAATCCAGAGCTGCTTCATTGCTCAAAAGAAGGCTTTCTTCTCAGGTGAGATTCCCCTCTCTTCTCACCTGACTAAACTGGCATGAGGCAGGTTTTGGCCCAGGTGGACAAAATTCCAAAGATTTTAAAGTGCTTGTGGTATAAAGTATGGAGAGACTCCCAGTGTGATTCCTTTCATTTCTTCAAAATTTCCACACTTGCCACCTGTAGGCTTCGGTCCTCTCTTCTTTGAATACCTCCTGTAGTCCCCCATTCCATCTGCCTAAATCCAGAGGTCTCAACTCCAGATGGAACTTCCTCCGGCTGGGAGTCCTCACACTCCCTGTCTTTGGAGTTGGCCTCCCTTGAGCTTTGGTCACACTCCCTCTCCAGCTCAGAAAATGCCCCTCTCCTTACCTAGCTTAAAGTCTAGTGAGGGGAAGGGAGAGGAGAGGGATTGTTAAAACAGTGTGACATTTGTTTACACTGTTTGTTTACATCTCTTATTTACTCCATGTCCGATAGCCAGTGACCTTGTGGGTTGGGAGAGAATCTGGGGAGGGATTAACTGCAGAGTTTTGGAGTATCAGAAGATTTGAAGGGGAGGGTGCAGGCCTTCCTCCCACATCTGCCTGCAGCTTCCTTTTCAGCTGCACCTCTGAGGCATCCAATGGTCAACATGGTACAGACGGCCTCCTCTCCTCCATTTTTCCCTCTCCCAAGTTCTTGGATTTATTTAGTATCTTTTAAATTGAAGTATATGTCTACAGAAAGTGTGCTTATGAGACAATTGGGTGAATATTCACAAAATGAGCACCCATGTAACCAGCATCCAGATGAAGAAACCAGACATTAGCACATCTTAGAATCCCTGTTGCCCTTTCTCTGTTAGCACCATTTTTACTTCCAACAGTGCATATTAATTTTGTCCATTTCTGTTCTTTAAATAAATGAAATTACATTGTGTATGAGGGTGTGTGGATATCTTCAGTTATTTTGTGTCTGATAATCTCTCTCTCTATCTATCTCTCTCTTTTCTTTCAGTACTGAGGATTGAACCTAGAGGCATTCTTCCACTGAGTCGCACTCCAGCCCTTTTTATTTTGTTCTGAGACAGGGTCTCCCTAAGTTGCTAAGGCTGACCTCAAACTTATGATCCTCCTGCCTCAGCCTCCCAAGTACAGGTATGCATCACCAATCCTAACTTTTTTTTTTTGGTATGACTCAGGAATTATACTTTTTATATGCAACTATAAGACTACATTTGAATTAATTTTTAAAAGAAATGGTAGATTAAGAAAAATGAAGCAGGAAAGGAGATAATTTAATATTTCACTGATATTTTTAAGTAACATATCATTAATGAGAAGTGAAAAAAGAGTTAAAATGTAATAAAGATAAAAGATTGAGAGTTGAAATATAATAATGAGACAGTCCAGATGAGATTCAAAATGGGATAAGAAGCTAGAAATTGAGAGATACCAGAATATGCCACCTCCAAATATACCTCTTCAGCATATGAGCTAAGGGCAATTAAGAACCATCTGAACCAGGAAAAGCTCTTTACTCCCTTCAATGGTTTAAAAATAGAGTATAAAATTCTGCTTTTGTGGGGCTGGGATTGTGGCTCAGTGGTAGAGCACTTACCTCGCATGCATGAGGCCCTGGGTTCGATCCTCAGCACCACATACAAAGCAATAAAATAAAGACATTGTGTCCATCTATAACTAAAAAAATATTTAAAAAAATTCTGCTTTTGTAAGGTTAATTTACATTTATAAAGGAAGTGCCTATTGTAAGTTCATCACCTGAGAGACTCTTACTCCATAAGACAGCCCTTAAGCCCTTCCTTACCGGGCATTGCCCCTCGTCTTCCCATAACCTGCCTCCCAGGAGCCAGCCCTTTTCCCTTGCTCAGCCTAGGGTGTATATGAGCCTTCATCACCAGGCCACTTCCTTGAATTTTCATTTCTTTATAAACTCCTGTGCATATGCCCCTATTTTTTTTGGTTGTTGTTGTTCTGTTTCTTATTAATTTGATTCAAGGGCTTAGCCTGTGAACCTCCTCTCCCACAAATCCAATGAATAAAGATATAAAAGATGTAAAAGTTGATGGCTGTAGGCTATAACCTAGAAGGCGAGAAAGTTAAAATGTGAGAGGGCTTTTTTTTTTTAAAGTATAAATAAAGAATAAAAAAGCTAAAAACATAATAGTAAAACATTAAAAAGTATATACATCAATTTGGCTACAGGGTTCTAGAAAATGTACTTTTTTTTTTTTAAATAAAAGAGGGAGTGGCAAGGGAAAGTGGAGAAAGACATTAAAAAGTATAGGAGACTTAAAATCTGAGCATCCTCTGGTCACCCTGTTGAAGAGGCAGGAATACTGATGAGCAGGTGACCTTGACCTTCCCAGAGGCCTCACTTCCATGGACCAGCTGTGGGGATGGTGGCCTTGAGCAGAAAGCAGTGGCTTACTTCTCAGCACTTCCTTAGCATCTTCACTCAGCCTGAGCTGTCTGCCATTCCTTTTGCAAACCTTGAACATTGCTCATGTTGTTCCATCTTCAGAAACACACATCATAATACATACTTCTTCATTGTTTCATTTTTTTTTGAATTTCAGGAATTTTACTTGTTAAATAAAACATGCTTAAATAAGCATATTGCATTATTTTGTTAATAATAGAAGCAATCCTGAAAATAACCTCTTTGCCCAGCACAAACACTATGGTTAAATAAATTACCAAGTTCTAGATTACCCTACAAGTATGAGGTTGTTCTATCAGGATTAATTAAAAAAATCTCCAAATTATACTCTTACATTTTTTTAAAAAGAAAAAAACTACATATCAGAACATTCAGCTGTTGGTTTTTTGGGATTGGCTTATTTCGCTTAGCATGATATTTTCCAACTCCATTGATTTACCTGCAAATGCCATAATTTTATTCTCTTTTAATGCTGAGTAATATTCCATTATGTATGAATACCACAGTTTCTTTATCCATTCATCTATTGAAGGGCATCTAGATTGGTTCCACAGTTTAGCTATTATGAGTTGAGCTACTATAAACATTGATATGGCTGTGTCACTATATAGGATGCTGATTTTAAATTCTTTGGATATAGACCGGGGAGTGGGATTGCTAGATCAAATGATGGTTCCATTCCAAGATTTCTAAGGAATCTCCATGCTGATTTCCAAATTTTACACCAATTTGCAGTCCCACCAGCAATGTATGAGTGTGCCTTTTTACATGCATCCTTGTCAACGTTTATTATTGCTTGTATTCTTCAAAATTGCTATTATGATTGGAGTGAGATGAAATCTTAGAGTAGTTTTGATTTGTATTTGATTTGCATTTGATTTGCATTCTCTAATTACTAGGGAAGTTGAATATTTTTTCATATATTTGTTGATTACTTATATATCTTCTGAGAAGTATCTGTTCAGTTTCTTAGCCCATTTATTGATTGGGTTATTTTTTTTTTTGGTGTTAAGTTTTTTGTGTTCTTTATATATGCTGGAGATTAATGCTCTGATATTCATGTAGTAAAAATGTTCTCCCACTCTGTGGGCTCTCTCTTCACATTATTGATTGTTTCCTTTGTCAAGAAGAAGCTTTTTAGTTTGTATCCATTCCATTTATTCATTCTTGATTTTATTTCTTATGCTTTAGCAGTCTGGCTGAGGAAGTCAGGACCTAATTCAACATAATGAAGATTTGGGCCTACTTTTTTCTTATTAGGTGCAGGGTCTCTGGTCTAATTCCTAGGTCATTGATCCACTTTGAGTTGAATTTTGTGCATGGTGAGAGATAGGGGTTTAGTTTCATTTTGCTGCATATGGATTTCCAGTTTTCCCAGCATCATTTGTTGAAGAGGCTATCTTTTCTCCAATGTATGTTTTTGGCACCTTTGTCTAGTATGAGATTATGTGGGTTTGTCTCTGTGTCTTCAATTCTGTACCATTGGTCTACACATCTGTTTTGGTGCCAAAACCATGCTGTTTTTGTTATTATAGCTTTGTAGTATAGTTTAAGGTCTGGTATTGTGATACATCCTGCTTCATTTTACTTGCTAAGAATTGCTTTGGCTATTCTGAGTCTCTTATTTTTCCAAATGAATTTTATGATTGCTTTTTCTGTTTCTATGAGGAATATCATTGGGATTTTAATTGGAATTGCATTAAATCTGTATAATGCTTTTGGTATTATGGCCATTTTGACAATATTGATTCTGCCTATCCAAGATCATGGGAGATCTTTCCATCTTCTAAGACCTTCTTCAATGTCTTTCTTTAGTGTTCTGGAGTTTTCATTGTAGAGATCTTTCACCTATTTTGTTAGATTGATTTCTAAGAATTATTTTTTTTTATTGAAACTATTGTGAATGTGGTAATTTCTTCTGAGGAGATGTCTAGTGTCTCCTCAAGAGGGTCTTCTTCCTGCGAGGAGGATGTAGGCCATCTGAGAAAACAGTCTAGAATAATTAGTAAAGAACAAAAGACAAAGACAGAATTATAGTTTCAAAAGTTGGAGCCTCTGATAGGTCCAGTCCCGGTTCTAGGCACCATTTGTCATCTATGTACTGCGTGGGTGCTGGGGACAAGGTTCCCTGACTGTAAAGTGCTGGCTAAAAGAAATAAAATGTTGAATAACCACAGAACACAGAAAATAGTTTCAAAATATGGGGGCAGGACAGGCCCACAACCACATGGTTCTGGCTTCCAGCATCTAACATATGTCTTCTAACATCTGGCTTCTGGCTTCTGGCATCTGGCAAAATGGAACCCATGTGTGCTTTATTTATATCTGGGAACTTCAAAGGCCTTCAATCAAACATTCTTTACCAAGGTGGGAAGAAGGCAGAGACAGGTAAGCTAACTCAGTGCCTAAGGGGGTACGCCCATTCCCAGTGATGCAGTACGAACTTCCTTAGCAGAGCAGAAGAGACGGGCACTTGCATTCCCAACTGTGGAATACCACAGAAAGTTCAAAATGCCAGCCCACCTCTCTCCTGGCTACAATGCCAAAGAGAAGTCCTTCATGCATTCCAAAGATGGCTTCTCACAGTTTTTCTAATTTTTTTTCAGAGAGTTCACCACTGATGTAATGAAATGCATTTAATTTATGGGTATTGGTTTTGTATCCTGCTACTTTGCTGAATTCATTTATTAATTTTAGAAGTTTTCTGGTGGAGTTTTTTGAATCCTGTAAGTATAGAATCATGTCTTTGGTGAATAGTGATGTTTTGAGTTCTTCTTTTCCTATTCATATCCTTTTATTTCTTTCATCTGTCTATTTGCTCTGGTTAGTGTTTCAAGAACTATGTTGAATAGGAGTGGTGAGAGAGGGCATCCCTGTCTAGTTCTAGTTTTTAAAGGGAATGCTTCCAATTTTTCCCCATTTAGAATGCTGTTGGCCTTGGGCTTAGCATAGATAGCTTTTACAATGTTGATATATGTTCCTAGTATACTAGTTTTTGTAGTGTTTTAAATAGGAAACCATGTTGTATTTTGTCAAATGCATTTTCTGCATCTATTGAGTTGATCATATGATTTTAATCTTTAAGTCTATTGATGTAATGAATTATGTTTATGATTTCTGTATGTTGAACCAACCTTGCATACCTAAGATAAAACCCACTTGATCATGGTGCACTTTTTTTTAATTTAAGTTTTCAATTTTTTTTCAGTTGTTAATGGACTTTTTTTTTTTACATGTGGTGCTGAGACTTGAACCCAGTGTCTCACCCATGCTAGGCAAGTGCTCTACCACTAAGCCACAACTCCAACCTGCACTATCTTTTTAATATGTTTTTGTATGCAATTTTCCACAATTTTATTGAGAATTTTCTCATCTATGTTCATCAGGAATAGTGGTCTGAAACTTTCTTTCCTTGATACATCTCTGCCTGGTTTTGATATCAGGATGATACTAGCCTCATAGAATGAGTTTGGAAGGGTTTCTTCCTTTTCTATTTCATGAGATAATTTGAGGAATATTGATATTAATTCTTCTTTGTAGGTCTTATAGAACTCAGCTGAGAATCTGTCTGGTCCTGGGCTTTTCTTGGCTGGTAGGCTTTTGATGGCATCTTCTATTCCTTTGCTTGAAATTTATCTGTTTAAATTGTGTATGTCCTTCCTGATTCAGTTTGGGAATATCATGTTTCTCTAGAAATTTGTCAATGTCTTCAATATTTTCTATTTCTTATTGGAGTATAAATTTTCAAAATAGTTTCTAATTATCTTTGTATTTCAATAGTGTCTGTCATGATATTTCCTTTTTCATCATAAATTTTAGTATTTTGAGTTTTCTCTTTCCTTTTCATTAGAGTGGATAAGGGTTTATAAGTTTTATTTAGTTTTTCAAAGAACAAGCTTTTTGTTTTGTCAGTTTTTTCAATTATTTCTTTTTTTCCCCCATTTCATTGATTTCAGCTCTGATTTTAATTATTTCCTGTCTTCTACTACTTTGGTGTTTATTTGATCTTCTGTTTGGGGGCTTTGAGATGTAATGTCAGGTGGATATTTGTTGACTTTTTATTCTTTTAATGAATGAGCTCAATGCAATGAAGTTTCCTCTTAGCACTGCCTGCAGTACTTAGCACTCTTAGCACTGCAGTTTCCTCTTAGCACTGCCTGCATATTTTGATGTTGTATTAAAGTTCTCATTTACCTCTAAGAATATTTTTATCTCCTTTCTGATGTCTTCTGTTATCTATGCATCATTCAAAAGCATATTATTTAGTCTCCTGGTGTTGAAATAGCTTCTATTTTTTATTTTATCATTTATTTCTAATTTTACTCCATTATGATCAGATAGAATACATAGTAGTATCTCTATTTCTTTTGTATTTGCTAAGACATGCTTTGTAGCATAACATATTGTGTGCTTTAGAGAAGGATCCATATGCTGCTGAGAAAAAAGTATATTTACTCATTGATGGAGAAATATTCTATATATATTTGTTCAGTCTAAATTATTGATCATATTATTTAGTTGTAGAGCTTCTTTGTTTAGTTTTTGTTTGAATGATCTATCCAGTGGTGAGAGACTGAATAAATTCATGCAATATTATTGTGCTGTGGTCTATTTGATTCTTGAAATTTAGAAGTGTTTGATATATGTAGATGCTCTATTTTTTGGGACATAAATATTTATGATTGTTATGTCTTGTTGATGTATGACTCCCTTAAGCAGTATGAAATGTCCTTCTTTATCCCTTTCCACTAATTTTGGTTTGAAGTCCACTTTATCTGATATGAGGATGGAAATCATTGCTTGGTTACGTGGCCCATGTGAGTAATATGTTTTTTCTCATCCTTTCACATGTAGTCTGTGGATGTGTTTTCCAATAAGATGAGTCTCTTGAAGGCAGCATATTGTTGGGTCTTTTTAAAATCCAATCTGCCAGTCTATGTCTTTTAATTGATGAGTTTAGGCCATTAACGGGGTTATTATTGAAACATGGTTTGTATTCCTGGTCATTTTGGTTTATTCTTGGTTTTTTACTTGACTTGATTTCTACTTTGATTGGTTTTTCCTTTAGTGTAGTTCTCCCTTTTGCTGATTTTCATTGTTGTTTTTCATTTCCTCCTCACAAAATGCTTTGCTGAGAATGTTTGGTAGTGCAGGCCTTCTTATTGTAAATTCTTTTAACTTTTGTTTATCATGGAAGGTTTTTATTTCATTATCAAATCTGAAGCTTCATTTTGCTGTATATAAGATTCTTGGTTGGCATCCATTTTCTTTCAGAGCTTGGTATATGTTTTCCAGGATCTCCTAGCTTTGAGGATCTGGGTTGTAAAATCTGCTGAGATCCAAACTGGTTTTTCTCTATATGTAATCTGAAAATTTTCTCTACAGCCTTCAAAATTCTATCCTTATTCAGCATGCTAGGAATTTTCATTATAATGTGCCTTGATGTAGATCTGTTGTAATTTTGTACATTTGGTGTCCTGTAAGCCTCTTGTATTTGATTTTCCAATTCATCCTTCATGTTTGGGAGTTTTTCTGATATTATTTCATTGAAGAGACTGTGCATTGCTTTGGTTTGTATCTTTGTGCCTTCCTCTATCCTGATAAGTCTTAGATTTGATCTTTTGATGTTATACCATAATTAGAGGTTATTTTCATGATTTATTACTATCTTCACTGTGTGGTCAACTTTATTTTCAAAATTGTATATTTTGTCTTCATTGTCTGAGGTTCTGTCTTCCAAATGATCTAGTCTGTTGGTAATTTTTCTATTAAATTTTTTATTTGGTTTATTGTTTTCTTCATTTCAAGGATTTCTGTTTGTTTTTTTTTCTGAATCTTTATCTCTTTCATGAAATGATCTTTTGCTATCTGTATTTGTTCTCTTATCTCTGTTGGAGTGGCCAATTATTGCCTATATTTTCTCTCTTATATCATTGTTTGATTTACAGATCATTTTAATTATGTACATTCTGAACTCTTCTGATATTTCATCTACTGTGCTGTCAATGGATTCTGTTATTGTATCATCTTAGTTTGTTTGGGGCACTTTCTTTCCTTGTCTTTTCATGCTTTCTGTGTATCTTCCCCTCTAGCAGTGTGGATCCAAAGTATTACAGTTTCTATCCTATAATCCTATAATGTCCCTGCAGGTTTCTGGTATCTTGCCTTTAAGGGGGAACTCAATATTAATGGCACCCAATGCAATTGATATACAGCTTTAAAGAGTTCCTGTTTAGATGATTATAGTTTTGTCACAATAAACAGAAATGGTATTTAATTAATATCTGCAATATAAACAGTAGGTTTGCAAAGGAGTCTACAGTTTTTACTTGTGGACAAAGAGAGAAATGGAGTGGGTGTAGGGTATGTTGTTTATGAAGTAGCAGGTGATAATGTAGAAGTATTAGATCATAGGAAGAGTGAAAGATGAATCAAAAGAAGTTGGCTGTTAACAGGAGAAAAAGAGAGAAAGAGGTGACCCCATGCAAGGCTCTCTCCTGCCCCTGTAACAAGATAGTGGCTGTTGCCACATCTAGCAGGGACACCTCTGGTGTAACCAAGCCGGCAGGGACCTTGGTGATGATCTTCCATGTCCTGGCTGTTGTCCCTAGATAGAAGTGGCCATGTTACTAGTTGGTGGCAGTGGTAGCCTCAAACCTGTAATTATCTTGGTATTGGGCTTCCAGTCCCTGGCTAGTGTCCCATGATGGAAGCTGCCACAACTAAAGATGGTGGCAGTGGCAGCTAAGGTAACCCAAGATGGCTGTGAAGGTGTCCCAAGATGGAGGAGACCACTTTCAGAGATGGGGCTGAAAGAGCAGGCCTTACAATGGCTTTGGGAAGCCTGTTCAAAGATGCAGTGTTGTGGCATGCAGTGCTGCTGTGGGCAGCTGCCTCCAGGCCTGGTTGCTCCAAGGTGGAGTCTACTGTATGTGGAGGGCCATGTCGCAGGCTGCAGTGTCCCAAGATGGAGGTGAGACAGGGGACCCATGTTGGTAAATGGGGATCTGCATCGTGGTCCTCCACTCCATTCCCGAGGGGTGGGGGGAGGGGAGCGCCCGGGCCTAGGCTCTCACAAGGTCAGCAGGCAGTCCTGGCCTGGGCCTGAGCTCTGGCAAGGGTTGGCGGGGCAACCCTTTTGTTTTCTCCATTTGTTCTTTAAGGCCTAGCTTATCAGGGAGGTTAACTGGGGACCAATACCAGGAGGAGGGGATAGGATGGAACCTGTCTATTTGTTACCGATAGACTTCTTCTTTACCCAGTGGATTATGTGGGCAAACAGCAGTCCAGTGTAGAGTATTCAATGGAATGTACAGGAGATCAGTTAGGTTTGGGGACAGCCTGGTAGCTGGTGGTAAGTAGGCATGATCATGCAGGCAAGCAATCTGAAAGCAGGTATCAGAACTGTAGCTTCTGGGATGGGGCTCTGGTGCCAGGTTCTGGGGACACAAAAGCAAACCACATAGACGTGGCTTTACCTCTAGGGAGCTTGCATTTTCATGAGCAAGACAAAGTTAATTGTCGATGACTTCATCAAATGCTCATCAAAATCCCATGATTGTCATTTTACAAATACAAAGCTAAGTCTCTGAAAGGTAAAAAAAAAAATTCTTGAGGCTGCCCAGATAATCAATTTCAGAGACAACTCCAAAGCCCATCCTCTTTTAGGCACAGTTTCATTTCTGGAGGAATCAGGAGTTAGGACTGAGTAGTCTGACAATGACTTAGACTTTGACTAAATATTACTGTTAATAATGGAGGGTAAGAATGGGAGAAGGCTTCCTCCTTTACATGATTATTACATATTATGTATCAGAAGAATTCTAAGTGCTTTACATGTATCATTAATTTCAAATCTCACCATCATTCCATGTGGTTAGAATTAGCTTTCCTATTTTTCAGATGCAATGACAAAGATTAGAAAAGACAAATAATGTGTCTAAAATTACCTTGATATGGTGTAGAAAGATATTCAACCTAGAGCTGTCAGGTCATAAAATCTGTTCTTTCCAGGGAACCAGATTCCATCTCTACCACCATTTGTCTAGATACCATTGAAAGCTGCTTTCTTTTCCTTTTTCAAGACAAGGAGAGAGGATAAGAGAAGCTGCATGTTAATAGTAAAAATAAAAATATACTAAAAACAGTTTAAATGGAAAAAATTTCACAATCATCTAGCATGAGTTCAGGAAGCCATCCAGAGCCATTCCCCTTGGTAGGAGAGCCTGTTGGCTATCGTCCACCCATTGCCTGAAGATCTGCATTTCTAATGGATTTGCTGAACAGGGAGCTTTGAACCACAATCTGTCTTCATTTGTTTTTCAAGGTTTCTGGGCATCCATGTTGGTGGAGGATCCTTAGGCAGATCAATGAAAAGGACAGATATGCCTTTAAGTGGCCCAGGAGGTCCCAGATCTGTCCCTCACTGCTGTCCGCACTTGGGATCCACTGGCCTGTTGGAACTGCACAGTCTCAATGGAGCAGGGTGTGAGGCTCAACTTCCTCATGCATTTTGCCCACTTGTCAAAGCTTGATCAGATTCTGTTCGTGCCTGTTTCAACTCTGACCTGAGATATAGTCATTCGATTCTCTTCCCACCTAGACAACAATCTTCCCAAAGACTAAGAATAATTAAAAACTTTTCCATTGTGTTGTGCTTGATCACACTGAGATTTCTATAGGAGTGCAAAACATCTGGACCAAAGATACTCAGGGTTGGGTCTGCACACCCGAAGGTAAAGATTAATGGTTTGAGGGCCAGGAAAGAAAGCCCTGGCCACTAGGCACTATAATATATTCTTCTATGTCATTGTCATAACTATTTTATGGAGGAGGAAATAGAGGCTCAGAGAGGTGCTCAAGGTCACACAGTTAGCAAATTAACAGTGGGGCTTCAAAACCAGGCCTTTATTCCTAATCTTTGCTCAAGTGCTTAACATTACAGTCTCTGGTTTTCTGAGACTACATCAGAGCTGAGTGATATCTTGGTCCCAGTCAGTGGGATCTGGGTATGTCATGGCACTATTTTGAGACCCTTTAATTTTTCCCTTCATTTTACAAATGAGAGAAGGAACCTGAAGTTCCTGTAATTCTAAACACTTCATGGTTTGAGCATTGTTTCTAAAGTCCTTTTTCCCATCATCTGGATCCAAAATAAGAGGTTTGCATTCAAGTCTTATCTATCATACTGAAATCTTTTATTTATTTTTTAAATTTTTTTTGCTTTAACAAGGGAGGAAAGCAAACTTATTTCAAAAGGGAAATTTGATTCCACTGAGGAATTCGTATCATTCCCAAAGCTTTTCAAAATGTATTATTTTTGAAGGAAGGAATGACCTTGTCTCCCCTTTAACATGCACCTCCTCTTTTGAGATTCAATGGCATCTGTGTTTATTCCACTGAGCCTCTCTAGTCTTCTCTCTAAGTGCTGATTCCAAGGGCTTTCTGTTCCTATTTAAGGAACAGCTCCTGACAACCTGCTCTGGGCCTACTGGGTATGTTCCCCCTGGGCACATTAAGATGGCTAAGAGAGCTCCCCTAGTTGTGGTGACTGACACATCTGAAGCTGAGATCAAGTGCTAAATGATATAGCAGAATGCCTAGGACTACCAGGAGCTATAAGAGGCAAGAAGGAATAGAGAAAATAGAGGAAATTTTCCTTGAGCCCTGAGAGTAAGATCCTGACAACACAGTAATTTCCCACTTATAACCTCTAGAAATGTAAGTGAATGTATTTCTGCTATTTAAGAGCCACCAAGTGTGTGGTATTTGTCACATTAGACACAGTAGACTAACATACCTGGTAACTGGTGCACCTTGGTTAATAGGGAGCAGTTGCTAAAGGTCAGAATTGCACTCCAGGTGAGCAGAAAAATCCTTGTTCCTCTATCTGTCTCTGAGTTTAGTGCAAAATAAAGGTTCATGGTGTGTTATATACAAATTGCTGTGTAGCCTGTTATGGGGACAGAGAGCAATTAGACACAATTCTGATCTCATGGAGTTTACAAGCAGGCAGAGACAGGCATGGGTAAAAGATGACTGTACCCAAGGGAGAAAAAGCAGGAGTAGGGACCAAACCCACCTTTCCTTCAGGGCTTGCTATGGTGGCCAGATGGCAAGTCAAGGGCAAGAGTAGCATAGGACTGAGCCCAGAGCAAACTGGAGAAGGCCTTGGGTGCTGAGAGGGAGGGGAAGGAAGAAGGACACGGACTTTCATAATTTTCCATTGAGAAGGAACTTTGAAGATGGGGAAAATGTCTAAAAAAGATTTTTTCAGAATGATTTCTGGACAGGGCATGGTAGAAATCATCTCGTGTTGTGCTTTTGACAAAATCAGCAGTGAAATTCTCCATTATTGTCCCAATCTTTCAGAGTGAAACCAATATTGCTTTGATGTGACATCTTATAGATTCGGGTCATGAGGCCCTCTGCTTTATGTAAGTTACACTTGGACACAACTATTTGTAATAGAATATGGATATAAGCCAGGTAGGAGATATGCTGCAGACACAGAAGCATTGAAGTCAGATGAGATGATTTGGGAGCTGCTCTTTGTTTCCCTAGGATCCCCCACAGCCTAATGCAAGCTCTCTGTGAAGATTAGTGGTGACCGTTGATAACGTTAGTTCCCACCCATCCTCTCTCCGGTCCCACAAGCCATAAGCAAGAAATAGCCAGAACCCACAGGCTCTAGAACATGCTCCTTCACTCTTTTCAGTCTTGTCAAAGCTACACAGAAACACTGTCTAAGACTCTATCCAACTGACATAATCTCAGAGAGCCTCCACAAAGTCTTCTTTTTAACCCTCCTTTCTACCCTCCTTTCTACCCTTTGTACATTTTCCATAGGATCGAAACACATCCTTAGTTGCTAATGTGGTATGTTCTTTCTAAGACTTGTATTTTATAAAATACATCATAAAATTCAATCCCAGGGCCCAGGTGGTTTAGAGAGTATTTCAAATGTTGTACTAATTTGGAATCAAAGGTGGGATGGGGGCTAGTTCTAAAAAAAAAAATAGTCCCTTTACATTTTGGCCAAATCCCTGATGTACAGCTGAACTGTATCATAAATGGCTTTGGCCAGTGTCATTGAATCATCTCCCTATGCAGATGATAAGCCTGTGATACTGGGGCTGTTCCCAAACTCAGAGAATTTAACACCTGGGGAATTGACTACAGCCACCTGCTCTCTTTGAAACTAAAGAGGAAAAGAGATCTGTCCATCGTGTTCCCGTGGTACTAGCTCCCGCTGACTCTAAACACAACATGAGCTGAAAATAAACTCCCAAATGCTGTCACAGTTGGGAAGAAACAGCATCCTGAACATCACTAAGGGCCAGCAGTCAATTTGTGAATTTTTTTTGGGGGGGGTCTCTCTCTTGCCTTTCCCAGGAAACACATCCTCTTCTGGTCATGGTTCAAATTTACACAACCAGCATCTTCCACATCAGCATGAACTTACTGCATGCTAGTTGCATTTGCTGCAGGGAGGAGAGCTGAGCCCTGACTCTGCTTCTTGATGCCTACTTGAGCCTCAAAGGGTCATTTTCCTCCTTGTCTTGCTTTTCCCCATATATAGAGTGAAGGTGGAAAATCATGGATTGACCACGTCTCACAAGGAGAGGACTTTTCTTTCTCCTGGAGAACCAGTGATTCTGATCATCTACAATGAATTGCTTCTTACTCCAGGTGTCACTGGCATGGTTCCAAAAGTCCTTTATCTTCTCTATTACTCGATGATTAATTCTGTGTGCCAACTTGATAGAACTAAGTAATGCCCAGATAGTTGGTAAAATATTATTTCTGAGTATGTCAGTGAATATTTCCAGAAGAGATTTGAATCAGGAGAGCAGTAAAGAGGGCCCAGCTCCACCAATCTGGGTGGGTGTCATCCAGTTTTTTGAGGGCTCAAGCAGAAGAAAGGTGAATTTACTTTCTTCTCCTGCCTGAGACTTTTACCAGTAGTCTCTAGGTTCTCAGGCTTGGGCGTGACACCATCAATAAACTCCTCAAAACACCACTGGGGGAGATGGTAGACAAGGTAGTTTTTATTAAGCCCATTTCAGGAATGTGAAATTGAGAGAATTGAAGTGAGTTGACTATGAGGTCAAAGTACCAGAGCTAGTTTTCTGATAGTACTTTCTGGTTTCTTGTTCAGTGTCCTGTGTCATGGGATCCATCATGATCTCAGTGAGGGTTGCTGAAAAGTAGAGCCCAGAACAAAGACTTTCAGGCCATTTGAAGTGATCTTGGGAGATGGGAATGAAGAATTGGGGAAGGAGAGAAGCCAGTGCAAGGCTTTCATTTGGTAGTGTAATTGGCTTCTGCTCTGGATGACAACTAGTACTTGTCTGGATGAGACCTTCTGAGGTGACTTATGAATTACATCTCAGAACTTCCCAGGGAATAAAAGGGAGTCATTTAAATACTGGTAAAATGTGGCCCTGTAGGCTTGAACTCCCTGATCCTGCATGTGTGAGAGTTCTGGGGGCTTCCAATGAGCTTCCCATGACAAGGCAGCAGAGAAACTCCTGGGATTGGAAGTGACAAATGTGGTCAAGGACTAATTCTGGAGAAAGAGTACCTGGGCCAGAATCTCAGCATTGCCACCTGTGTGACCTTGGGCAAATTATTTCTCTGTGTCTCCATTTCTTCATTTTCCATGTGAAAAATGGCATGAGAGTAACAGTCAACATATCATAAGTTTACTTGGCTTAAATAAATATGTCAAGTGCTTAGAATAATGGCTGGCACCAGGAAATGCTTAGTGCTTGGGTCAGACTATGTGGCTTCTTAATGTTTCAGGTTGGGATTGAACTTAATGATGGAAGCATTTGGGAGCCCTCTCATAGGTTGCTCAGTGGAGTGATATGGTCATTTTGCCGAGCATCTTGGTATTAGGATAAGCCCTTCAGCTTGTTCTAAATGTACTCAGAAGACACAGAACTGGAAGTAGGAGGGTTTAATGGGCCTTAGGGATGAAAGATCTAATGAATCCCTCTATCACAGGAATAGCTAAGTAATGATCAATTTCTCCCAAGGATTAACAGATGGATGAAAGAAATTCTTGGCATTGCCTTTCAGGCCTCAGTTCTCAAGAATATTGGTGTCACACAACTATGGCCGGATACTTTAGGTACTGGAAAATAGAAGGGAGCTTGCTATTTACACTACTTAGTGACCTGGAATGACTGAGAAAACATAGGTTTAGATTTTCAGAATTACATTTGTCTTCTGGCTCTTCACTCTGAGCTTGAAGTGGGTAATTATCTATAATATAGGAAGAATTTGTCTTCCCAGTAATACATTTTTTGAAAATTAATTAAATAAATTCTGCTCTTCTGACTCTAGTGCAGTGTGGAGCTCTCAGTAGGCCTTCAATAAAAAGAGAATTTTGAACTGGATAGTAGTGCATGTTACTATTATTATGTGGGGGTATAAGGAGTAGAAGAGATGAGGTATGTAGATCACTATCATGTATTTTGAATGTTGCAGGTGCTAGTAAGTATTAGTTTACATCTTCCTTTCCTTCTTATCGGGCTGCTTATATCTTCCCTGGGGTCCGTACTGTTGCCAGTGAGAGACAGGATTATATGTCACATCTCTAGTGCACAATGCAACAACAGTGATTTTTTTTTTCCTTACCTCCGTAGATCTGCAGTTCCCAGAATGACTGTCTTAGTCAGTTCTGGCTGCTATAATGATTTACCAAAGCCCATGTGGTTTAACTAACACATGTTCATTTCTCTCGGTTCTGGAGTGTGAGAAGTCCAAGATCAAAGTGGTTGATCTGGTGTTTGGTGAGGATCCACTTCCTGATGACAAGTGGTCGGCTTCTCATGGGTCCTCACATGGTGGAAAAGAGGTGAGCTAACTCTGATGTCTTTTCTCATAAGGGCACTCATACCACTCCTGGGGCTCCACCCTCATGACCTAACTACTTCCCCAAAGCCTCATTTCCAAATCACACCAGGAATTAGAGTTCAGCTTTCAGATTTGGGGAGACACAAACATTCAGTCCATAACAGGGACTTTGCCTGAAGCACTTCATCTCTGAGCTCCCCACAGCTTGCCAATGGTACTTCAGTGACATGCACATTAGCAGCTGCAGTTTCTCATGGACACAGGCCCTGTGTGATCTCAGCTGGACACGTCAACTCGACCATTCCCTTGGCCATCTCAGGACTGTTCAGACAGTCAGACTGACTCTGTGGCAGATTCTTTGCCAAAGCTGTGAAGCAGCTGTTCATAGCTCAGTCTGTCACAGGCTTTGAGAATAAAGTACATTTTCTATACAAAATCAAGGACCAGTTTTAAGCATTTCTCTTCATTTATGTGTAACTTTTATAATTTAAAAGGCCCCTCTTCATCATTTATCATCTTAATAGACAGATCTATTATCTAAGGTGGTTAAATCCATACCTGGTGTTTGAATACACGATTTTGTGTTAAGATAACCTCATGTTCTAAAAAAAATGCAAATTAACTCACCAGAATAAGATTGAGGAGTTAATTGGAATCCTTTGGAGCAGTGGTTGCACTTTAGACATTTACTTTTTAGTTCTTAAAGGCCACTAGAGAGTTGGAACAAGGAGAATGAGTGTTCAGGGCACTAGACATGGCAACCTTTGGAGGAGAAATTTGGCTATATTCAGCCTTTCATTTGACAACAATCTATTGAGAAACTATTATGTTCTAGGCATTCTTCTAGGTGCTAAAGATAAAATAGGGAACGAATATATTGTCCTCATGGAATTTACATTCTGGTGGAGGAAACAGATATTAATTAAAATAAATAAGTGAAATGTATAGTATCAAGAAAAAAACTTAAGTGGGAAGGGGGATATGACACTCTGGGTGCAGTGGGGATGGCCCTAGGAGTAGTAAGAGGACTGAAATTACTCAGCACATTACTGGACATTGGGAATATGTGGATGAATAAGGCAAATTTGCTGTCTTAACGGGAGTGACCACTAGAATGTGTCTTCTCCTTCTATGGTAAGATGATCATAGCTGGGACCAACGTGGCTTCCCAGCCAGGTCTACATTTCTTATTTCTTGGAATTAGGTGTGACCATGAGAACACGTTCTTTCCATGGAGTATGAGTAAGAGCAATGGGGGTCACCCCAGGGAGGTGGTAAGGGCGTGGAAGTGCCTCCCTCCTGCCTTCATCCTCCTCTGTGCTTTCCCTTGGGCTAAAATGACAAATAGTGGAAGACAGGTACAGAAAATGCCAGATCCATGGTCAGTCTGAGTCCTCGAGGGGCCACATGGAGGAGAGTAGCCTGCTGACCAGGAAACCCACTCTAGACTCTTAAGTGACCAAGGAATGTTTCTATTTTGTTAGCGCCATTTATTTTGGGGGTTCTAGTTGCTATAACAGAGTAGCCCTAACTAATTTATAGACCATTCTTGTAATTTATCTGTAAAACTAAAAACCCTTCATTCATGTACATGTCTGATTGCTATATTTTAGTTACATGAGAACAAAAGTTCACTACAGTAGTAGTGAACAATAATGTTTAATTCTGTCAGCAGTGGGTAGGTTAGGGTCAAGTTTGGGAAAGTAGGACAAAGAGTATGAATATGGAATAATGAATCCCACTATCATGTAAAATTATAATGCACCAATTACTTTTTTAAGTAGGACAAAGAAGATGATTTTGAGCCAACCCCTAAAGAATGAGTGAAATTTACCTTGGGGAAGAAATGAGAAAAGGGCAACTCCACATAGGAGCCACAGTATGAATGAAATCACAGAAGCATGAAAGTGGATTTTTGTTACATGTTCCTGTAATTGGAAAGAAATGAAAGAAAATGTCATTGTCCAAAATTATTACATTTAGTTATTTGAATTTATATTATTGAATATGGGAAATATGATGTGGTTCAAAAGCAATGTATTTAAAAGGTAAGCTGTTATTGTTTACAAAGATTTCAAAGATGACAGGCACAAGGTGATGGAAAACATTTTATTTTTTTCAAAATAGACATCTGAGAGTTCTTGGTTATGGGGGCTTTAGGGAAGAGCTTAAACTAAGCCTGCAATTCAATCATAGTTGAGATGATTTCTAAAAAAAATAAAAATAATGCCTGCAGTTGCAAAAATCCAGTTAACATGGTTAAAAGGATTACAGTTTTCAGCACAGATGAAAACAAATATAACCTTCCTCTAATTATCATGTAATATAAATTTTATTAGTACATATTAGAGAACATGTTTCTGACGTTTGGTTTCTCCTGCCATTTCTGTTTTGAAGCTGTCACGATGGGTCCAGCACTGCACCGGGTTTCACCTAGTGGTGCCCAGATACTGTGTGTCCTGTTTTACGGATGAGAAGACCGAGACACAGAGGTTAAGTTCTTATTCAAGTGCAGATGATAACTGAATTCCATAGTGGGAGTTTGAGGTCTGTTTGACTCCAAAGCTCACTTTTTAAAAACAATGACATTCTTTCTTTGCTTCTTTTTGTAACACAGAGTTTTTTATTTCCAGGGTATGTATTTTGAAACCTTGAGTGGCTTTTGGAGTTTCTGATTTTTTTGCATTATGTATTTAAATCATCATGTTTTCAAAATATCCATCAACAACCTTTTTCAGTGCTGCCCTTTGGGGCATGCTGGCTTTTCAGTGAGCCGCGACTAGAATATAGCAGAGTTTCTACAGTATTTCCCTGTACAGTGCAATTTCCTTTACCTAAGAATTACCTTACTGGGTCACAGAATATCTAGAGGATGTAAGATTTCAAGGTATCCATACTTCAGTATAAATCACCCTTCAGTCTCTGAGTAGAGCTCGGTCAGCTTAGTCTTAACTCTTTACCTAATTTTTAGGTTGAGCCTTTAAACTCTGATATTCATTGTCAGGACAGGTTGTCAGGAACTGGTAGGTTCCTTGGGGGGAAAATAATAATTTGTGTGATTTATCAGTGCCAGAGTAGCAGCAATAAGAAAGGGTTAACAGAAATGGAGTCAACCACGTGTTAGATAACATGCTTATGCCCTTATTTAATCACCACCACAAGCCTACGAGACAAATGCTATTATTTCAAATTTTACAGATGAGAAACCTGAGACTCAGACTTGCCGAGGTCACCCCGTTAGTAGGTAATTCTGAAATTTAAACTGAAGCCAGTCAGATTCCACAGTCCAATGCCTTCCAATGACATGAAGCTTAAGTGATTGAAGTGAATTGTTCTATTTAAACCAATTTCCCTGTGAATTCTGTGGTCATAAAATCTATTTTATGGATTGCTATTGGCAAAAAATAATAAGAGAAAAAATATTAGAGTGCATTCCATAGAGAAAGAATGAGTTTTGATGTGTGAAAGTTTTGTTTCAGTATTTAGCCATGTATTGAGTTATGCCTAAGAAAGTGTGACCTGGCTGGCCTTGTAGATGCATTTTTTCATAGCTTGTGGTCAAGAGTCCTCGAACCCCCTTCTCTCTTGTGGTCTGGTCCAGACACTAGCTATCCTGGAGCCTCCTCTGGTTTATAGGTTCAAGCTGATCTCCCCCATGCCTTTGTAGCCGTGCTCCTGTTTCTGGGTGTGTGTCCCAGGGAAGGGTGGCAAGGTGCATCACATCACAATCATCCTCAACAACAGCCTCCTTCTTCACCATTGCATCTAAGCTGCTTTCAGTTCTACTGAATTACTGATGAAATGAATCTCAAAAGTGCTTCTTCCACTCTGTCCCTCCCTTTCTGTTGCTAGAGGTAAGGATGCTGTTGAATCCAGACCTTATCCTGGACAAGGAGACACTTGCAAACCCCTCCTTTGCCTTTTCCCTCCGACCTGTTTTTTGCACTGCTGCTTCAGCTCATTCCTTGACTGTCCATGTGTGATTGAAGAATTAACCCATTCTTCCTCTCACCTAATGTGAACCAAGCAGACAGTGAATCTGAGCACATCAACACCTAGTACATGGAAGCTCCCATTGTTCCACCTATAGTCAACATCTGATGTTGTCTTCAGTTTATTTTTTTACCAACCTGTGAGTAGAAAATACTATATCATTGTAGTTTTAGTTAGCACTTTTTCATTCTCTAATGCAGTTGCACATTTTTATGTTTATGGACTTCTTGGATGCCTCTCATTTCTGCACAAAGCATTTATTTACAGTTCTCACTCATTTTAAAAATTAGATTCCTTGCTTTTTTATTAGGTAAGAGGTCATTCTTTAATACATTTGAACACTAGTGCTTTCTGAGTTATTTATGTGACAGATATTTTCTACTGATTTTTCAATTTTTATGAGTTCTTTTAACAAAACGGAAACTTTTTTTTTGGTACCGGGGATTGAATTCAGGGCCACTTGACCACTGAGCCCTATTTTATATTTAATTTAGAGACAGGGTCTCACGGAGTTGCTTAGTGTTTCGCTTTTGCTGAAACTGGCTTTGAACTCGCATCCTCCTGCCTCAGCCTCCCCAGCCACTGGGATTACAGGCATGAGCCACCATGTCCAGCAGAAACTTTAAATTTTTTTTTTTTTTTTTTGGTACTGGGGATTGAACTCAGGGGCACTCGACCACTGAGCCACATCCCCAGCCCTATTTTGTGTTTTATGTAGAGACAGGGTCTCACTGAGTTGCTTAGCGCCTCGCCATTGCTGAGGCTGGCTTTGAACTCGCGATTCTCCTGTCTCAGCCTCCCTCAGTGCTGGGATTACAGGCTTGAGCCACCGCGCCCGGCTAGAAGCTTTTAATTTTAATGTTACATTTTATCATATTTTTTAGTTCAGGTTGGTACTTTATAGCTTGTTATGGAATCTTCCTTATACAAAATTATAAAGACTTTTTTTATTTATTCTCCTTGACACTTAAAATGTTGTTGTTGTTGTGTTTTTTTTTTTTTTAACATATAAATGCTTAATCTACCTGGAATAGATTGTTGTGTATGGAATGTGGTGCAGATTTTATCTTTTTCCATAGCTCATATTCAATATTCCTAGCACCATTAATAGGCCATTTCCCCCCCAGACCTGTAATCCAGCTTCTGTCATGAACCAGTACTTCCACAATTCAGGACGGTATCTGGGCCCTCTGTTTTCTTGTTCTGGGTTTGTCTGTCTTTGTTCTACTACTTCAGTGTCTTAATACTATAGCATTATAAGTCATCTGTTATGGCAAGAATTCATAAAAGAGATGTACAAATCTTTTCAAGTTTTACAAAGAAGCTCTTGTTACAATTGTGCTCAGAGTCATTTGACATTATAGATTACAATGGAGAAAATGGCATCTTTGTAATACTGAATCTTCCCATCAATGAACATAGTAAAAATTTCCATTCACACATATTTTATTGATTTCTTTCTGAGTAGTTTTAGAATTTTCTCCCTGGAGGTCTTATGTGTATGTGTATACACACATAACAACAAATACGTATTGTATGCATTTTTTAATTAGGTAAATACTATTTTTTCAAAGGTTGTTGTTATGGTTTGGATATATCTCCTGAAAAGCTCATGTGGTAAAACAGGAATATTCAGAGGTGAAATGATCAGATTATAAGAGTCATAACTTAATCAGTGGATTAATCCATGTGATGGTTAGTATTTAGAATGAATTGCTAAGTGGAAACTAGAGACAGGTGAGGTGAGACTGGAGGAAGCATGTCACTGGCGCATGCATGCCTTTGAAGATTAGATTTTGTCCCTGGCTCCTTTCTCTCTCTATTTTCCAGCAGCTATGAGCTGAGCAAGTTTCCTCCATGATACCTTTCCACCATGATGTTCTGGCTTATCTCTGGCCCAGAGCACTGGAGTCGACTGATTATGGACTGAGACCGCTGTAAAATACAGACCTTTGTGAGGCCAAAATACACTTTTCTTCCTTTAAATTGTTCTTTTCAGATATTTTGGTCCCAGTGACAGGAATATAACTCTAACACAGTTACTCATTCTAAACATTTCTTTAATCTTAATGAACAATTGGCTTTTGCATATTGATGTTATTTCAATCATCTTACAATTTCATTAATAATAAATTGCATTTTTTTTCAGTTTTCAAGATCAGACAACTAAAATTTCAATGATTATCTCCTAATCTTATTCCTTTTATTTTTTTCTCTTACGTAGGAAAGAGCCAGTAATGAGTAGGGAATTATTGCCTTGTTCTTTCTTTATAGTAAATGTTTCACATTTTATCTTTAAGTATGCTTTACTAGAGATGTTTGATAGATGCCCTTTATTGGTATCTGTCTATTCCTAGTTTTATCAAAATTTCAAATTATAATTTTTAAGTTTTATCAAGTATTTAAAAATATATTGAAAATAATAAATTTTTCTTTATAATTAAGGTGAGATTATGCCAACAGGTTTTTAAATACTAAGCCAAACTTCCATTCCTTTGATAAATTAAATTTCACCAATCCATACTATATTTTATGCAATGCCGAAATCAATTTGAAAATATTGAGTTCAAAATATTTGAATCTATGTATGACAATGGCCCATCATTTTTGTTTTCCATATTAGCCAGGTCTGGATTTGAAATTGTGAGTGTACTAACTTCACAAAACCAATTAAAGAGTATGCCTTTCCTGATCTATTAAATAGTTTGTGTAAGATTGCCACTATCTATTCCTTGAGAATTTGGTAGAAATCACTTGTAAAATCATCCATCTGAGCCTGGAGTTTTCTTTGTGGAAGACTTTACAACTAATGATTTGATTTCTTTAATGCTTGTGGTTGTATTTACATTTTCTATTTCTTTTTGATTCAAACAAAATGGATGAATATTTAAGAAATATAATAAAACTAAGAGAAGATTAATATCTAGAATTACATAACTCAATTAAAGGTAGGAAATCTATGAACACTATCAAATTGGAAATGCAAATAAAACCCTGTATTCTGAGGTCAGGATATTGAGCATATGTTGCAAAGAGTTGAGTCACTTTTACATCCTGTGTAATTTTTCACATCTAAAAATGATTAAGAGGGATCTTTGTAGAGGACATAAGGAAACTTGATTATAAAACCAAGAAGACAGAAGAAAATGGTCTAAACCGTGGGGACATATATGTGCTATTCTGGGTAGATCATTTTTAAGTGTGATTGTTCAGTGTAATTTATATTTTCTTTTTATTCATCTTTGTGAAAGTGTAATTAGAGAAATACGTGACAGCTCTTAGAAACGAGGAAATATATTCCCTTTTGTCATTAATATCTCTTATCTCATGCCTACTTCTGAGTAACCACTTCTCCTTTTTTCAGTATCTGATGAATTCCAACTTACTGTTTTTTTTGTTTTGTTTTTTTTTCGCAAGCACACAGAGTTTTATTTAAAGGATAGAATGGAAGGGTGGGAGAGGAGAGTCCAACTTACTTTTAAGACCCAGCAAACCAACATCTTTTAAGACAACTTTCTGAATGCTCTGCATGTCTACCCTATCAACAAGAATAAGGCACCTTAACATGGAAATATCTTTTCTGAGCTTTTAAGTCATCCTTGCTTACTAGGCTATGGACTCCTAGTTACTTCTGTGTACCTGTAGTTTGCACAATGTTCTACACATAGGAAGAAATTGTTTTCAGGTAAAGTTTAATTTTAAACAATTAGCTATTTATGACTATCTCCCACTTTCTTGATTCTATCATAACTTACCTGTTGTCAATCAGAAATCCATATCAAAAATGAAACAGTGTGAAATCTTAGCAGATCATCTATCTCACTTTTTCTAAATCCCTCATTATTTGACTATGCAAACGGGCAGCTGAGGGGTGAGGAGGGAGAGGTGGCAGGCTTTCATATCCCTCCTGTTTTCATTTGAGCAAGGTCTTGCTTATTCTTGTCTGGTCTGATGCTGTTGGATTTGATTCCTGTGGGCCTCCTGTAACCAGACCTGTGGTGTAATCTTACACCTAGTTAGACAATCATGCAGCAAGCCCTGGCCCAGCAGTTTGAAGGATGATTTATTTTTCTTTGCTATGCTCAGGAAAGTAGAGACTGCAAAGTCATTTCAAAGGTCAAGCTTCTCCTTCCCCTGCCCCAGTCAGTCCTCTGACCTTCTTGCCTCTGTGGCCCGAGGATAGGAACTTCTCCCTGGAGGCCTCACAGCAGATATGGGTGAGTGGAAGGGTGGTCTTCAGTGTGACATTCAGAGGGACATAGGACTATACCTTTGTTTTCTGTGGAGATCCCTCATTATAGGTTCAAATACTTTTCTGTCCCACTTCCACAGAGAGCTCCAGAAGACTGTAGCTTGAGTAATCACCTCTTAAGATCTTGCTCCTGCCTTTTTCTCTAACATCACCTCTCAGATTATGAACTCTTCAGAATGAAAGCCATGTAACTGGAAAACTGTATTTCAAGTCCTCTACCTTAAGCATAGTGCTCTTCTGTCTGGAAAGTACCCTCCCTGCATCTCCTCCCTCCCCATTCTTCTTTAGGTAATCAGCTCAGTATTACTCTTCAAAATTCTGTTTGTGTTCCCTCCTCCTGGACACCTTCTATGATGTACCCATCCTAGGATAAGTTCCACTCTTCCTTCTCCCCAGATCCCCTGCCACCTTTATCTAAACACAGGTACCACATTTAATTGTTATTGTGGATTTGAAGGTCTTATCTTCCTACCAGACTCCAAACTCTAAGAAACTAAAGTAAAAATGCTGTCAAAATTCCTGCTAAGTGTCTGACACAGAGCCAGTCCTAGGTAAATAGGTAAATACTAATTAAATAAGTCAGTCAAAAAGGAATCTATTGAAAGAAACTTAGATGTTGTGGAAGCTATAGGAATGGGGCTAGAGAGAGGCTGGTAAGGACACTACTCCTAATAGCCTCTTAAAATGGTATAGCCACCTTGGCAACAATCTGAATTCCTCCTGTGATTCAGTGTACACATGCCTGTTCCTACCTACGTTCTGAATCCCTTTCTTGACCTGTATTCATACCTGGTACCACACTGCTTCCACCCTCCTGGTCTCGGAGCTTGCTGAGGTTCTTCTGCTGGCCCAGCCTGCCTCACTCACGTGACTTGACCCTTGGCTCTGATCCCAGGTTTCTAGTTCTCCACGGACTCCCTGGCCTCTTGATGTCTCTAACAAACATCCCTACCAGTCTTGCCCAGTCTGAGAACTCCCTTTCCCAGGGATTTCTACTTCCCCTCTTCTCAATAGACTTCCCCAGCCCTGTAAATAAAAACCAGAGACAGATGAATGTCTTTATCATAGACTAGGTAATGTATAAAGAAAAGAAACTTGATTCTCACAGTTCTGGAGGCTGGAAAGTGCAATATTAAGGTGTCAGTATCTGGTCAAGGTGTTAGTTAATATGATGTCATCCTGTGGCAAAGGGCAAGAGAATGGGAGAGGGCAAGAGGGTGCAAAAGAGGGCCAAACTCAGTTTTATAACAAACCCACTCTACAGGTAGTGACAATTGGTTCACAAGGGCAGAGCCCTCATGACCTAATCATCTCTTCAAGGGCCTGGCTTTCAACATTGTTGCATTGGGGATTATGTTTCTACACATGAACTGGGGGGATACAGTCAAACCACAGCAGCGCTTGACTTAAGAGCAGTCCGTACACAGGAGAATCAGGAAACCAGGTTATCCTACTGTTGGACTACACAAAATGTGTAGTCCAACAGTGATGAGTGGTCGAATTTTAGGATAGTTACACATGATAGCTAAGCAGAGGACTCTGGAGGGTGGAGAGGAAGCAGAGGCACCATCTCTGCACTGGTTCCTATTGGTGCTTGTGAAGGTCCAACTTCGTTTTGTTTCTATGTAAGGCTTGCGTAGCCCTCCTCTACTACTGTTTTTCGTTTTGCTTTAGTAGCTCAAGTATGACCTTGCAACCAAAGAGCCCGACCAGGAATAAGAACATGGAATGGGGTAGAAGGCTATGGGTTGAGGGTTGTGCAGGTGGGAGAAGTCTCGGGTATTAGAAATGAATTTGATGAAAATTTGAGATGCACAGCGTGCGTTTTAGGAAAAGCAGAGGGTTAGAGAGCAAGTGGCAAGACCAGGTGAAGAGGAGGGCAGTTGGAGTCTTTTGGGCCAGGAAAGCACCAACAGGAGGACTCTGATCAGCAAGGCAGGACTTGGGTGGGACATCTACTCTGGGGCTTGAGTCATTTCCAGGGTCCCTTTTCTTTTTTAAATTTTCTTTCTTTCTTTCTTTCTTTCTTTCTTTCTTTCTTTCTTTCTTTCTTTCTTTCTTTCTTTCTTTCTTTCTTTCTTTCTTATTTCTGTTTGGTACTGGGGATTGAACTCAGGGACACTCAACCACTGAGCCACATCCCCAGCCTTATTTTGTGTTTTATGTAGAGACAGGGTCTCACTGAGTTGCTTAGCACCTTGCCATTGCTGAAGTCGGCTTTGAACTTGTGATTCTCCTGCCTCAGTCTCCTAAAGTGCAGGGATTACAGCGTGCGCCACTGTGCGCAGCCCAGGGTCCCTTTTCTTGACTATTCCCTCAGGCTGGTATGGCCTGGGTAAGCTGGCAATAAAAAAATAGTGTTTAATGTACCAGGCAGTAAGATAAGAGTTTTTATGCATTTATTCGTTTAATTTTTCACCACCTTTCAAAGCGTGTCTTAACAGAATTTCCCATTTTATAGAGGATGAGACTGAAATTCAGGGAGGATCACTACCTGCTTCAAATCGCACAGCGAATGTGGTGGAGCCTGATGAGAAGGCAGGTCTAAATGTGCCAAAGCTTTTAACATGACTTTCTGCCTCCTTCACGCAGAGATCATAGCATGCTTTGTGTTGAGCCCGTCTGGTAACCCTTGCTTTAAAAACTCACATAGTTTCCCATGCCCCACTCCTCTTTCTACAGCCAGGTCATGCTAAATCCTGGAGGTGCTTGTTGACTGCTCTCAACAAGTGCTGCCAAGAGGCATTACCAAAATGTGCAATGATTTTCTTTTGGAGGAAAAAAACATGAGTAATAAGGACTGGATTCCAAGAGCAACAAGCATTGAGCTATTTTTTTTCTTCTTCTTCAGTAGATGTTAAACTTGAAAGGGCAATGTTCTGAGTGGCTTATTTAAAGATTAGACTATTTTTTAGAACTCCAACCTTTAAAAGATGAGACCAACATTTAAATATGAAGTTGCATACAGTCTCTATCACCCTGGGAAGACTGAGTGACAGAAGCCGTAATGGATGTGTTTTCTTGATTCTAGTGATGCTTTAATGTCTTTAGTCACTAGCTTCAAGTTTCTTAGGGGAAACAGGACATTTTCCCACAAATTTAATTTCAGTTCACTATAACTTTAAAAATTGTCATTCATTTAGACAGCTTGGGTCCATCAGAGGTACTTGCTTGCCAAGGGAACTTAGCCAAGATTCTTAATTTCTCTGGGCTTCCAAAGTTTCTTCTACTAAATGAACACAATGGCACCTATGCTACAGGACTTCTTAGGAGAGGAAATAAAAGATAGTTACGGCCTTTAAATTGTTAATGACTCTTTAAATGTAGGGGATTGTTACACATAATTTTCTAGGGCCGTGTTTTCTATCAAGAATATGGTTTAACATGCAGAGTGAGCAAAGACATGAATTCATTCATTTATTCATTTAAGACATACCCACTGTCACTTATTATGGATCATGCACCATTATTTCTGAAAAGCCTAAGGTAGGTGACCGAGACCAGGGCAATGTCTTTCTTTTCTTGGATGGAATCTGACTGGAGGTACCATTCACTGTGCTGGAGGAGAATGCAATAAAATATCCTGATATGATTAGAAAGATCTAACAATATTGTACTTAGGAGCATCTTCTCATCCAGACTTGAGAAGGAGGAAATACTCTTTATTCTGGCGCTGTTGCTAGATTGCAAAATTCACAAGTTGAAGTTCTAACCCGAATACCTTGATACATGTTTTAATCAGCTATTTCACTGCTGTGACTGAAAAACCTGACCAGAACAACTGTAGAAGAGGAAAGGTTTAGGGGCTCATGGTTTCAGAGGTCTCAGTCAACAAGTGGCTGGCTCCATTTCTCAGGGCTCAAGGTGACACAGGACATCATAGAAGAATGTGGCAGGGGGAAGCAGCTCATGTGGTGATCAAGAAGTGGAGAAAGAGGTCTCCACTTGCCAGATACAAATATATAACCCACAGCCACGACCACAATTCCCACCTCCTCCAGCCTCCAGTTACCACTGAGTTAATCCCTCTCAGAGGCTTAATTCACTGATTGGGTTAAGACTCTCACAACACAATCATTCCTCCTCCAAACCTTCTTGCACTGTCTCACACTTGAGCTTTTGGAGGACACCTCACATCCAAACCATAACAACACATGACTCTATTCAATCAAAGAGTAATTAAGATAAAATGAAGTCATGAGAGTCAATCCTAATCCCATATGACTGGTGCCCTTGTATGGAGATGAGGAGACAGAGATGCACAGAGGAAAGAGCATGTGAAGTCAGAGTGAGAAAACAGCCACCTGCAAACCCAAAGGAATAGCTCAGAAGCTACTGGCCTGCTGACACCTTGACCTCAGGCTGTTGGCTCCAGACTGTGAGACAACATATTTCTGTTATATAAGCTACCTAGTCTTTGCTACCTTGTTATGTTAGTCAAAGTAAACCAGTACAGATACAGGTAGACACTGAGCAAATACTTCTTTGAACAAATGATTGAATGAAATGATTCATTCAGCTCAGAGCTGGTCCATGACAGCAGTTAACCAGGCTAAGGTGTGTTCAAGGGGAGTAGGCAAGGGGAGTATTCCAAGCTAAGGGAACACAAGCTGGAAGGATGGGAGCTTGTGAAGTCTGAATGTGTTCAGCACAACTACAGGATCGAGAAGGTGGTGGGCGGCCAGAGATGGAGGTGGAGGGGTAAGTCAGGGAGCAGGTCAAGCTGGCTCACGTAAGCCTGGCAAAGGAATAACTGAAGCTTCCAGAGGGCCCACCAACCCCCAAATAAGATGCAGTTACTTAATATGCACATATTGTGATGTATCATACAATTGGATTCAATAGGACTCTGACCTAACTGCCTTGGGCTGTCACAGAAATGATTTCATTCAAGCTTCCCAGCAGACCTATGCATACCTATGGGTTCCCTTATTACCTCTATATTATATGTGAGGAAACATATAATTCCAAAGAGATGAAATAATTTCCTATTGGATAAATGGCCAGGAGGAAAAGCAGGATTGGATCACACACTTAGGTCAGGGTGCAAAATCTCAAGTATAGTTCTCTCAGCATAGCTACTACTGCATCTCTCTAGAAAGTGCCCTGTGTAGAGCACCTCTCTACACAAGAGGCCTTGATGCTCAGAACTTGGGCTAGGGAGTTGTCAAGAGTGAAGGCATTAAATTTACTGCACGGGATATATTTAAGTGCATGTATGTGTGTGTGTGTACTCGTGAATGTTTGTATTTGTGTGTGCAAGTGAATGTGTGTATGTATGTGAATGTATGTTAATGTGTGTGTGTGCACGTACACACACCGATGGCTGGGTCATATAAGGAGAGTCTTTTGTGGATAGCAGGGTTAGGAGTGACTATTTTTCTTCTGGGATGCCAGGGTTGCTGGGAAAACCCAGTAACACGACTGGAATGTCCATGACAGTCTGAGCAAGAGATTATCACCAGGACATCAGCAGGAGCATTGTCCTGGCTCCTTAACTCTCCACAGAGGGCCTCCGGCAAGACTTGGCCCCTCTGTCTGCTCCTTACTCTCTTTCCTGGGAAGAGACACACAACTCCAGATGGTGGTTGTGGGAGATGTGCCTGCCTCCAGGAAGGGTGTCCTGATCTCTTTCAGTCATGCCTAGTAGTCACAGGGGTAAGGTTAATTCCAGGTGCTGGGAATTGGAGCCTCATGCTGCTAGGCAAGAAGCCCTACCACTGAGCTACATCCCTAGCCCTGAAATGTTGTTGACTAGTCCTTTTCACTATATTGAAACTCATGTTCCCAATCTAGCTTTTATCAGCATAAAAACTGATAGCTTTTAATAGGTATCTGCCTGGCTCCCATGTCTATGTTAGTTGGTTCCAAATGTACAACAAGAAGAAAGGCACATTTCTTTCTGACCTCAATACACTGGATTAATCATAAAGCTGTAACTAATGTGGATTCTGGGTGCTCAAGCAATGGAGGGCAGAGATGTTTTAGTTAATTTTTTTATTTGTACACTTTCCCTACTTGTGCAGACACACATGATTTTCCAGAGGTTTTTGTCTTCACCCAATGACAGTGGGGATTATTAGATTTCAGCCAGTAAGACACCTACAGATTTACTTCGATATTTTTCCCTGTGAAATACTTTTGATACCTTTTTATCAAGAATGCTGACTACTTTGTTAACCAGGTATGTATGAGTGCGGAGGTATAACCATTCTCTCACCTTAGCAATGATGTGCAACAAACAACCACATAGCTTTAATGCACACAATGACACACATTACTGTCAGGAGTTACTTGAGCAGCTGTGTGGATCTTGTCTGGCTCGCTCACATGTTGTTGGTTGGCTATCAGCTGGTCTAGCATGGCCTCAGCTGGGTCACTGGGGTGATTTTGCTTTGCTCTGTGGGTCTCATTCTTTAGCAAAATAGCCTGAGCATGGTCTTATGACAATGACAGAGGTGCAAGTGACCCAGAGGGAATGTGTCAGGTTCAGAACTGACAGATCACCACTTCCACCTCATTGGCTAATGTGAGTCACATGGGAGTGGAAGTGTGTGTGCTTTATCTTTATGCCTTCTGGCCAGCCAGGAACTCCCCAGCAGGCCAACCAGGATGGAAGGGTGTTCAAAACCTGTGCCTATCATGGCTATCAGTTAGTCTGGTTCGTCAGTGCCTGTGAGGTTCTCGTTGTTAGACCTTTTGAATATCATCTCTGATCATATTCATTCTACTTACCAAATCTTATAAGCTTTTAATTCCTTTCCTTTCTTTCTTTTTCTTTTTTTGGGGGGGGGGTACTAGGGATTGAACTCAGGGGCACTAGACCCCTGAACCACACCCCCAGCCCTATTTTGTATTTTATGTAGAGACAGGGTCTCACTGAGTTGCCAAGCACCTCGCTGGTGCTGAGGCTGGCTTTGAACTCTCCATTCTCCTGTTTCAGCCTCCCAAGTTGCTGGGATTACAGGCATGTGCTGCCATGCCCTGCTAGCTTTGAATTCTTGAAGACTTCTAATGCTGATGCCATCCTCTCCAGAGATTGAGAGATGCTCCTTTCTGGCTTGATTTCCTGCTGTTGCCCTCCTTCCTAAAACAATCCTTTCCCTGCTTAAAATTCTCCATGGATTTCTGTACTTTGTCTATTTTCTGCCCACACCTTCAGCTTCTTTTCTAGTAACTGAGATGTATCAAAGCACTGGGCCCTTAGTGCTCAGACGCCTGCCCAGGCACTCTTATATCTCTCTCCTACACAACCTTCAAGGTGTGGCTTAGGCATCCCTTCCTCCTTCCTCCGGGAGGTCTGCCGTCCCTTGCACCCTGCCAGGTGGAGTAAGCCTTGCCCTCTGTGCTACCAAGCTACTCGTACTTCCCTTTGTTACAGCACTTACCTCCTCATAGCAGAGTTTCCTCCTTGAACTTCTGCCTCCTGCTCCAGACTAGAGATTCCGGAGGGCAGGGACCCATCTTACCCTGGTCTGTACTCACCATAGCCCTGGTGATGGCTCAGCGTATTACAGGTACTCTCTAAAGTTTTTTGTTTTAATGCATATAGGTATTGATGTAATTCTCAGTACATTTACAGTGAAGTTCAAACTACTCCTGTGCCCTCTTCCTTCCTCCCTCCCCTAGCCAAATTCTTTCTCTCTGATGCCTTATAAACATACACGATACCCAAAGGGTTCATGCAGGGGGCTAAGTAAAGTAGTTGAAAGCTTCTGCTTTGATGTTTTTATTTCAGGAAGCTACTAGAAGAAAGGGTAATTATTGCTGTTAATAGCAATAATTTCCCCATAATCTGGTTACATGTCTTATTTCATTTTAACATCAGAGCAGCTGCCTTTAAACAAGCCTGGACAGGGTTCTGGGGCAAGTGCTTCCTGAGACATACTCTCTTTGGTCTAATGACTCCACTGCTAGGGTGTGTCCGGGAAAAGTCTTTAGAACCTGGAACTTTTCTGGTGCTTTTCAATGGCAACTCCACTGTGCCACAGGAGAGACGTAGATAGGGTTAAGGTTTGGATCTCTCACCTCCCTTGTTCTTACAGACCCTAGTGAGAGCTTTCTAGAAGCTTTCTAGAAGCAGGACAATAATTACAAGGAAGGAGGTTTTTTATTTTCTCTTTTCAATTGGCAGTTGATAGTATGGGAAATGGGCAACCATATCAATGCCTCAACAGCCTCTCAGATCTTTTTCCTCACCTAAAATTTTCTTTACGGGAGGAAATGAGGCTGCTTCAGATGGTTTCACTTTGAAATAAAACACCACATTCTATGCCCTGTGCATTTGCTGAACACACACTAAGTCTGTACCATGAGCTCTCTGTTCCGCACCTGTGCGTCTCCCTGTGGCTCCTGGCCAAGGGTATTCTCTCAAAGCATGGTGGGGCTAATAGTGCTCACTGCAGAGCCAGCCAGACCTAGACTTCAGCCCTTTTCCGGTTACCTACTGAGCTTCAGGCCCTCCAAAGGAAGATCCTGCACCTTTGTGTATCTTTGAGTTTTAGCCTTTTTTGTAAACTGTGGAGAAATATAGGTATGTTTCATGGCCAACTTGACAACTAGGCAAGGCACACAGGGCATGTAGGTAACAAATGGCTGTTTCTGGTCTTTATTTCACTGGTGGTCTTGGTGGGAGAATCTTAAAGCTCTCATTAAATACACTTGGTTGATAATTCAAATTTCAGAGATCCAGTGGGGCAGGGATAATGACCATGTATGAACAATGTGTTCAACTAAGGTACATCTTTCCCAAATCACTAAGGCTTGGAGATGACCCCAGGGGTCAAGGGGTAGAGTAATGTGGGAGAGAAAATGATACCTTTGGCATTTTCCCTCTACTCCCTTGTACCTAGCTAACAGCTGTTTTCAATATGTTGATGACTTAGGAAAACAGTCAAAAATAATACATTGGAAATTTTAGTCCCACAGCTATGAAAAGACCTGCAGGAAGAGAGAGGTTGTCTTTAATCGGGTCATTTCATTTGATCCATGGTGGGTTTTATTTTATTTTATTTTTAAATGAAATAAACCTTAGGAAAAAGTATTGTTCAACACACATTTTTATACACACTTCCAGGCTTAAAAAGAGCTGCTTCCATAATCTGAGCAAATATAAAATATATAAAACAACAAATGGAAACATATGCCAGCTACTTTTGGTGAGTTCTTTTGCAACCAAAAGTATTTCCAGGAAATATTACAACACTTCTAAGCCATGTGAGATAGCTTGAGTAGGACAAGGGCAGCATTTTTTCTCACAAATATTATGAATGTTCTGTTTCACAAATAGGAACAAACAACTTGTCTGTATATTCATTCACCCTTTTCCCCTTAAGATCTTTTGCCTCATATTTGTGAGACTGTGCGGAATAATAGAAGAGAAAGAAACTTTAGAATCATAGCTGAACAATGTCCATAGATAAGGGCTTAAGAATGACAATTAATTATCCCTACCCTTCCTACAAATTCTGAACCAATTGAGAAATAGACACAAGAAACACATGGATGAGAATAGAAGTCCTAACTTCATTGCTGGTGGCATTTGGTGGGGTGATAGGGCTCGGACCTAAGGCAAAATAGACTTTCTATTAGCTTTCCCAAGTTCAGAACTTTGGATGATATATTGAAGGGAAAGTATGACTCCACAAAGCAGACAAATGCTTACACAGACTACTGTAAGGAAAATCTTTCCTCAGCCAACTAGTTCCAATGGTAAAGACCCTAGGTCAAGTTTCTTAATCTCATCTGATCTAGAAACATGGACTGCTGAAAGTCAGACACTAATTGCTCAGCTATCAGATGGATTGTTCCTTCTCTCTTAGGAAGAACCGAATACAGTGTGGGGAAGATTGGCTACAAGTTGATTCTAAGAGAGCCAGTCTCCTTAGCAAATAAATGGAGAGAAAAATGTAGATGTAATACTAGGTACTGCTATGATTTAAAGGTGCCTTTCAAATTTCCCATGTGGGAAACTTAATCCCTCCTATGGTTTAGATAGAGTCTGAGTGTGTACCACAATGGTTCATAGGCTGGGAGCTTGGTCCCCAGTGTGGTGGTGCTGAGAAGTGGTGGAACCTCCAAAAGGTGGAGCCTAGTGGGAAGTAATCAGGTCACTGGATTCTTTAGAAAGGATTAGTGCATTTATCTTGGGACCCCAGTTATTTCCCAAGAGAGTGGGTTGCTGGAAAAAGAGTGGGTCTAGATCTCGAATCTCTCCAGCTTCTTGTCTTACTATGTGATCTCTCTCTTCAGCATGCTGTCACCATGATGCCATTCAGGATGCTGTGATGCAGCCAATGGGGACCTCATCAGAAGCTCAGCATATGCAGTTACCTCAGTTGGACTTTCAGCTTCTGAAATTGTGAGCCAAACAGCCCTCTTTTCATTATATATTTTGTAGCTCCAGGTGTTTTGTTATGTTAGTGGTATATGGAGGTGAGCTTGTGGGATTAGGTCATGAGGACTTTCCTTCATGAATAGATTAATTCATGAGTGGATGATTAGTGGATTAATGAGTGAATGGGTTATTGAGGGAGTGACTTTGTTATAAAAGCAAGCCCTCCCTGTAACACTTACTTTGACTCACCATGTGCCATCCTCTGCCATATAATGATGCAGCAAGAATGCCCTCACCAGATGCTAAGCAAACGCTAGCACCATGCTCTTGGACTTCCAAGATTCCATACCATGAGTGAATCTGTGTTCTCTGTAGTTTACCCAATCTGTGTTATTCAGTAGGTGCAGCAGAAAACAGACCAAGACAAATATTTTTTTCCTTTTGAGCCTTCTCTTTCTCTTTTTATAAATGAGATTTTTGTGTTTTCCCAATACTGATTCTCCAACGTCAACAATTCAATCATATTCTGACACTAACTACTCAAAGTTATCATCAGACTCCACAGGTTTGAAGGCTTAGTTCCAAAAGACCATCCTCATTATAGATTCTTCTTATAAGTACAGAGTTCTAAGCTGTCTACACTTCTGATCAACTTAACTACAAATTCAGAGGATCTTGTGCCTCTGCTTTTAGGGCTTGATAATTCACTAGAACAACTCACAGAATGTAGGAAAGTGCTATACTTAACAATTGCCATTTTATTATAAAGTATACAACTCAGGAACAGTCAATGGGAAGAGATGCATCAGGCAAGGTACATGGTAGGGGTGACACAGAATTTCTATGCCCTATCAAGGCACATCACCCTCCCAGACATACATGTGTTCACTAAACCCATGATGCCCCAAATCTTATTGTTCCAGAGTGTTGATTGAGCCTGCCTTATATACGCATGATTGATTAAATCAATGGACATTGGTGGTTGAAATTAATCTTCAGCCCCATTCTCCTCCCTAAAGTTTGGAACTGGGGCTGAAAGTTCCAACCCTGTTATTACATGTGTGGCCAGGTCCTCACTTCAAATCAGCTAACTATCCTTTTTGAGTCACCTCATTAGCCCAAACTCAGGTATGATAGAAAGGAGCTTAGTATGAATAGCAAAAGACACTCAAAAAATTTCAAGAGTTTTAAAGCTCTGTTCCAGGGAAAGAGGCATAATAAATGTATTTAGACACAAGACCTGCTCAGGGTATAAATTTTCATCAATAAAGACCACATTTATTATGGTCTAAGAATAGAGTTTATATTTTGAAAGATTTTGCTTTTCAACTAGACAAATTAAAAATGGGATAGACATATATATCATAGTTTAATAAATGTAAAAAGGCACACAGAAAAGATATTTTCATGTCTAACAATATGATTCCCCTAGATTGATACAATTTTAAGTCAATTGATCATTTTTCAACTAAAATTGAAAAAAAAAAGATTTATCTGTGTGTCTTTATCTCTCTCTCTCTTTTTGGTACAGGGGATTCAACTCAGGGGTACTTGACCACTGAGCCACATCCCCAGCCCAATTTTGTGTTTTGTGTGTTTTTCTTTTAAATGTAGAGACAGGATCTCACTGAGTTGCTTAGCACCTCGCCATTGCTGAGGCTGGCTTTGAACTTGTGATTCTCCTGTCTCAGCCTCCCAGAGTGCTGGGATTACAGGCATGTGCCACTGTGCCTGGCTCTGTGTGTCTTTATCTCTTTGTGTAAGACATCAGAAATTGTTCAGAGCAGAACAAAGGTACATGGGTATATTAACATTAAAAATCTCTGAAGAAGAAGAGATATGTGTCCCAACAGATGTACAGATCTCAACACAGAAATATAAGAAACATTAAAAGGTAAGGTAATATGTCACCTTCTAACATTCATAACTCCATAGTAGCACATTCCAGAGATACTGAAATGGATGAAATACTGACAAAGAATTCAAATGAATAATTTTTTTTAAAGTTCAGTGAAATTCAAGAGAACACAAACAGTTGGATGAATTCATGAAGGCAATGCAAGATATAAATGAGAAATTCAACAAAGCAATTCAATACTTTGAAAAAGAACCAAACAGAAATCATGGAAATGAATAAGTCAGGTAAAACTCAGTTGAAATCTCAGCAACAACCTAAATAAAGCAGAAAAAAGAATATTGGAGGTTTAAGATTATTCTACCAAACTATTATGAAATATTCTGAGAGCAATAAAGAAAAAAAATAAAAAGAAAGAATGAAGAGATCATACAAGATCTCAGGGGCACCATGAAAAGATCAAATGTTCATGTAATTGTCATATCAGAGGGAGAAGAGATATGTGCTGAGGGTGTAGAAAACATTTTCAGTGAAATAATAGCATAAAAATTCCAAATCTTGGGATAGATATGGACATCCATCAATGGAAGGCATTTAGAATCTCAAATAGATATGACTAGAAAAGAATCTCTCCATAACAAATTATAGTTAAATTGCCAACAATACTGAACAAAGAAAGAATATTAAAAACTTCAGGTCACATTTAAAGGCAAAACCATTAGACTAATAGCCGATTTCTCAGCAGAAACTCAAAAGGCCAAGAGGCTATGGAAAAATGTATTTTAATTCCTGAAAGAAAGTAGCTTTAAATCAAGATCACTATATCCATCAGAGTTAACCTTCAGGACAATAGAAGAAGTAAAGATATTTTAACATAAGCACAAGCTAAAGGAATGCATGACCATGAGACCAGCATTACAGAAGATGATTAAGGGAATCCTATATTCACAAAAGGAAGAAAGACAAATGCAATCATGACAGCATGTGGAAGAATGAATCCCAATAGAAGAATAGACATGCATATAAGAAATAGGAAAGAATTAAGCATTGTACATATGGTAAGCCATCAAACTTCTAAAATGAATAAGAGGAAGAAATAGAACACAAATTATTACCCCAAAAAAGAAAATCAACAAAATTATAGAAATAAGCACACTTTTAATAAGAACTGTGAAGGTACATTATGTTAGTTCTCCAATTAAAAGACACAGACTGAATCAACGGATTGATAAACAAGACCCAACAGTATGCTGCATACAAGAAAACCACCTCGCTTTCAAAGACATACACAGATTGAAAATGAAAGGTTTCAAGCAAATGGAATCTGAAAAGAAGCAGGAGTAGCTATATTTATATCTGACAAAATATGATAAACTCTAAGATCAATCAGTTATAAAAGACAATGAAGGCCACTACACATTGATCAAGGGAACAATATGTCCAAGAGATCTAATAATTATAAATATATGCGCACCTGATTTCATCATACAAACACTACTAGATATAAAGGCTGAGATACTATATCTTTTCATCAGAGCACCTGATTTCATCATACAAACACTACTAGATATAAAGGCTGAGATACTATAACACAATGATAGTGGGCAACTTCAATACCCCATTTTCACCAATAGAGAGATCATCAAAACAATAAATCAACCAAGAAACATCAGAGGTAAATTATACTATATATCAAAAAGACTTAACAGATATCTATGAACAGTTTTGCAGAATACATATTTTTTCATCAGCACATGGAACTTTTTCCAAAAAAGACCATAACCATATATTAGGCCACAAAAGAAGTCTAAGCAAATTTTAGAAACTGAAATATTTCCTTGTATCTTATCACAATAGAATTATTCACTAGAAATCATTCATTGGAATCAACAGCAAGAGACACTGCAGAAATTATACAAATAGATGGAGACTGAAGAACACACTATTGAATAAACAATGATCATTGGAAATAAAAGAGAGAGTGTTAAAAAATTATTTGAATAAAACAAAATTGGAAATGCAATATATGGAAACCTGTGGGATACAGCAAAAGTGGTACTAAGGCTAAAATTTTTAGCAATAACTACCTATAACAAAAAATAGATTCAAATAAAAATCCTAATGATGCATTTCAAGGTCGTGGAAAAACAATAACAAACCAAACAAAAATTTGGTATAAGGAAGAAAAAAAATCAGAGCATAAATATATGCATAGAGACTAAAAGGATAATATAAAGATCAAAGAAATCGAGTTAGTCCTTTCTTTGAAAAGATGAAAAAAGTTAACAAAACTTTAGCTAAACTAATGAGAGAGAGAAGGGGGCAGGACAGGAGAATCAAATTAATAAAATTAGAGATGAAAAAGGAGACATTACAACAGATACTATGAAATTTGAGGAATCATTTGAAAAGCTACTACCAATAAATTGGAAAATCTAGAAGAAATGGATAATCTATCATAATTGAAGCAAAAGTATTTAAAAAACAAGAATAAATAAATAGCAAGTAATAAAATTCAATTACTAATGAAAAATCTCCTAACAAAAAAAAACAAACCAAAAAACTCAGGACCAGTTGGATTCACTGTTGAATTTTACCAGACTTTTAAATAACTAACACCAATGCTTCTCAAACTATTTCATGAATTGGAAAGGCATGGAACCCTCCCAAACTCATTCTATCAAGCCAGTATTACAGAGCTACCAAAACCTAACAAGGAAGCAATTAAAAAAAGAAAGAAAACTATATTATCAACATCCCTGCTAGACACAGACGAAAAAATGGTCAATAAAATACTTCCAAAGTGAATTCAATAATGAACTGAAAAGATCATATACCATGATCAAGTGGGTTTCATTCCAGGAATGCAAATTTGTTTCAACATAAGCAAAACAGTAAGTATAATACAGCATACACATAGAATCAATGATAAAAACCACATGATATCTCAATAGATGCAGAAAAATCTTGCTGAACTTCAATATTCCCTCATAATAAAAGCCCTGAATAAATTAAGTATAGAAAGATCAAAACTTAGCATAATAAAAATATATTTGACAAACCCATAACCAACATAATACTGAATGGGGAAAAACTGAAATCATTTCTTCTAAAATCAGGAACAAGACAAGGGTGGCCACTCTCACCATTCTTATTCAACATGGTGCTAGAAATTCTAAATTAGAGCAATTAGGCAAGAGAAAGAAATAAAAGGCATACAAATAGGAAAGGAGGAAGTCAGATTATCACTGTTTGCAGATAATACAATTCTATACATAGAAAATCCTAAATATCCTACCAAAATACTTATAGAGCTGATATATTTAGTAAATAAGGATATAAAATCGACAAAATAAGTAGCTTTTCTGTACATTAATTGTGAATTGTTGAGAAAGAAGTCAGGAATGCAATCCCATGTGCAATAGTCACAGAAAAATTAAGATACCTAGGAATAAAGCTAACAAGGAATGTTTCTGCAATGAAAATTATAAAAAACTGAAGAAAGAAATTGAGGAAGACACTAGAATGTGGAAAGACTGCTCACATTCATAGACTGAGAGAATTAACAATGTTAATGGCCATACTATCCAAAGTGATCTATAGATTGCTACAGTCCTTATTAAAATGCCAATGACATTATTCATGAAGTTAGGAAAAAATCATCCTGAAATTCATGTGGAAACATAAAAGATCACCAAAAGACAAAGCAGTCCTGAGTAAACACTGCTATGCTTGAGGTATCAAGATATCCAATCAGGAAACATACTACAGAGCCATAGTGTCAAAAAAAGCATGGTATTGGCATTAAAGCAGACCTTTAAACCAATGGAACAAAATAGAAATAAATCTTCAAACAACTGATTCTCAACAAAAGTGCCCAAAACCTAAACTGCAGAAAGAACACCTCTTCAATAAACAGTGCTAGGAAACTGGATATTCACACATAGAAAACTGAAACTACATTCCTCTTTCTCTCCCTATTTAAAAAACAAAAACAAAAACAAAAAAACCTCAAAATGGACAAAAGACCTTAATATAATATCTGAAATTTTTAAATACTAGAGGAGAACATAGAGGAACACTTCAAGATATTGGCACAGGCAATGATTTTCTGTATAGGATTTCAATAGCTCCAGAAATAGAAGCAAGAGTTCAAATGGGATAATATCAAATTAAAAAGCTTCTGCAGAGCAAAGCAAACAATCAACAGAGTGAAATGACAGTCTACAGAATTTGAACAAAAATCTTTGCCAACTGTCTATTTGACTGAGGTTTAATATTCAGTATATATAAAGAACTCAAAAAACTTAACAAAAAACAAATAATCCAATCAAAAGGCAAATGATCTGAAAAAACACTTCACCAAAGAGGAAGTACAAATAGCCAATAAATATATAAAAATGTGCTCAATATCTTTAGCTATGAGGGAAAAGCAAATCAGAACTATGTTGAGATTCTTTCTTACCTCAATTAGAATGACTGTTTTTAGAAAATGCTGTTTAGGTTGTGGATAAGCAAGAATACCTATACACTGTGGGTAGAAATCTTAATTTAGTATAGCTACTATGGAAAACAGTATGGTAGTAATTCAGAAAACTAAAAGCAGAACTACCATATGATCTAGCTATACCACTCCTGGTTTTATATCCTGATGAATTAAAGTTAGCACACAAAAGAGATAGCTGTATACCCAGGTTTATTGCAGCGCTATTCCCAATAGTCAAGATACTGAATCAGCGTAGGTGCCTGTCAACAGATGAATGGATAAGAAAGTATGCTATATACACAATGTAGTATTATTCAACTATAAAGAAGAATGAAATTCTGCTATTTGCAGGAAAAGTGGATAAGGAACTGGAAGACATCATGTCAAGCAAAATAAGCCAGACCTGGAAAGATGACCACCATATGTAATCTCTCATATGTGGAGACTGAAAACAAACAAAGCCAAAGATCATCTGACAATAAAGAGGAACTAGCCAGGTGTGGTGGTGCATGCCTGTAATCCCAGAGAATCCTGAAGCTGAGATAGGAGGTTTGCCAGTTAGAGGCCAGCCTCAGCAACTTAGTGAGATCCTGTCTCAAAATTAAAAAAAAAAAAAAAAAAAAGGCTGGGGATGTGGCTCAGTGGTAAAGCATCCCTGGGTCAAATCTCCAGTACTAAGTAAGTAAGTAAGTAAGTAAGTAAATAAATAAATATATATATATAGAGAGAGAGAGAGGGCGGGGGAGACTCTTAGGGTCTGGGAAGTTGGTTAGGGGAGTGGGGAGAAGTAGGGGGCAAGGGAGGGGAGGAGAAAGGTGGGGAACAGAATCAAAGCTAGATAGATGCATATATGGAAATGCCACAGTGAAAGCCATTAATCTGTGCAATTCATATGTTAATAGTAATAAGTCTCAGTGTATGGAATTAAGAGCAGTTAGTTGGTAAACAGATAACAATATGTTTATAAATGGAGTTAGAAATGAGTGAACACACACCCATTTGGAAAACACGGAAATTAGAAAAATAATATAAATAATGCAAACATAAATGAATTAAAATGTTAAAATAGTGAATATCTTGATAGAATTCAAATGGACCTGGTTAAGATCAGATCATTTTTAAGATCCTTGCTAACATTTACTATTTACTTGTTTATTTATCAAATACTTAAAGAATATTTCCTCTAAGACAGACATTGTTCCAGGCAATAGAGATAGGGAAGAAAAAACACGAAGTTCTCACCCTCATGGAGTTCATGTTCTGTGGCTCAAAATAATGATCACATTACTAATAATTATACTAAGCCTAATGTTAGATATAGTGGGGCAGTACAGAAAGTTTTATATGGGTAATTTTATTTATTTCAGAGCACCTCATGGGATTGATACTATTATTACCCAAATCTAAGACTCAGAGAGATGCAATTAGCTGATCAGTCTTATAGCTACAAAGCAATAGAAATGGGATCTGGCTGACCCATGTTTTTAATCCCTACTTATTCTAAGACCAGATTTTCCACTTCTACTTCTTCTCCTTCTCCTTCTATTCTCCCACTAAAAAGACAGGCTTTAAATGTGTGGTGATGCACAGCTGCAGTCCCAGGGAGGCTGAGGCAGGAGGATCACTTGAGCCCAGGAGTTGAGACCAACCTGAGCAACATAGCATGACCCTATATCAAAAACAGAGGACTTTGATGCTTTTGGGTGCTTAGACTCTCTCTCTCTCTCTCTCTCTTGCTTTTGTTCCCTGTGTATGTAAAATCAATGTTTAAATTAGCAAATAAAATAATGACTGCTGAATTTGGCCAGCTGGTTGGGAAATCCGTGGGCTTCTGGCATGCTTTTTTGACAAGCCATTAAAGCTTCTGTCCTAACGCAAGGTTATCCTGAAGGCAGTGCAGGGAGCCATCCAAAGAGGGCACAGCAGAAATTTTCAGGTACCAGATAGTTGGCAGATGTGATAAAAGAGGAACTTGGGATATCCAGGTTTGGGGCAGAGGAACTACTGGAACATTGTCTGAAGAGAGGAAAAAAGCACTTGTTTGAGGTTGAGCTAAGATTTTTGCCTTCTGACTTAAAGCAGAAAAGAAAAGAAAAGAAAAAGGAGAAAAGAAAAATGTTCTTACAAGTAGCTGGACAAAAAACAAAGAAAATAACCCACTCGCCTGGTTTTTCAAAACAGACCTCCCTGCAAACTCCACTGAGAGGTTCTTCGAGGATTCCCGATGGTCTTGGAGTCTGGGGCAGTCTTTGCCCTTGGCTGCACTTAAAAAACACCAGCGAAGGTTTCTTCTTTCATGTAGACTCATATTTGGTTTGAACTGTAAGACAAGATGAAAAATGGTTGGGGTGGCTGGAGGAGGGAGGACGGGAGGTGGGTGGGCATATTTTCCTTCTGCCACTCTCTTTGAACTGCATGCCATAGGCTTCATGAATTCCTCCCCTCAGGGCAATGGAAATAAAATTACCTGCCTGAGAATTTCAGAGTGAAAAATGAACTCACACCCTGGTTGCCAAGATTGGTTTTGACACAAACGTTTAATGGGGGAAAGAGAGGGGACTCTGAGGAAGAGAGCTATAATGGAATAGGTAGAAGGAAGCCTATATTTGAAAGTCAAGAAAACTGGGTCCCAGTTTTGAGTAGGTTGCTCCCAGTTTGGAGGACTCAATTCCTCCATATTCAAAACAAGAGTAGGAGAAATCAGGACTGAAGAGATTTTGCACTCTTCAGTGGGAAAATGGATGATTCCAAACCCTGGCAGAGCTTGGAAGAGCTTTTGGTGGAAGAAACATGAGCTGAGGGACATTGCTTGGCAGAGGAACAGATGGGGCACCTATTTGTTTTAGCTTGGGTGGAGGGCAGGGCTGGGCGGGGCCCACAGAGCTGAGGACATGATGTCATAGTCAGGTGTGGACCCTCCTGGGCACAGGAGAAGTTGGGTCCTGCCCTTGATTATTAGCACTCTCCAAAAGGGAAGCTGAGACTTCATCTTCTTTATTTTTAGTGTGTGACTTCCTTTAAAGTTAGAAAATATGACTGCCTTAATCTGCCTTTTCCAGTCTCCTTTTCATCATAAAAAGAAGGGAGTCAAGAGTATAATTTTGATTTTATTTCTCTTCCCTTCTCTTCCCTCTAACACTACCCTTCCTCTTTACCATGAAAAATGATGATTTGATTTTTCATCCAAGGCCTTTGTTAATGTTAAAGGTCTAATAGTTTAAGCAAGTCCTAAGTCATCCAGGGAGGTTCACAGTCCTGCTAAGCTGCCATAGAAGGTCATCAATTCAGCAGAGGTCAGGGTGGAAATTTCAAATCCAGGGACATTCCTTGACAGCAGCACTTCTCAGATGATCTCAAAACTATGATTCAAGATATCCCAGCTGTCATGGGCCAACACACTTACAAAATTCCACAGATTCCTGAATAAAGTGAAAAATAAAGATACAAACTGCAAGGCCCAGTTTTTTTTTTTTTTTTTAAATTTTTTTAGTTGTAGATGGACACAATTTATTTTATTTATTTATTTTTTATGGGGTGCTGAGGATCGAACCCAGTGACTCACGCATGCGAGGTAAGCACTCTTCCACTGAGCCACAACCCCAGCCCGCAAGGCCCAGTTTTTAATCATTAAATTCAATAGTCAGTCATAAAATGACTCTGTTCTGTTAAAAGGTTTCTAAATGCTTCTTCTCATTGTGAGGACTGGCCCTGACCCTGGAAAAGGCAGCTTGGTTGGAGCATGGATTACAGACTTTGATGTTATGCCGGCCAGGGATCCAACGCCGGGGGCACCCAGGCTGCTTGTGGGAGCTTGTATCAGGTGCCCAGCAGCTTGTGTCTGTGAGTCTCGGGTTCACCAATTCTGAAGTGGGGAAAATGGCACTGATCTTTCAGGATTGCTTTGAGGAATCCTGAATATGGGAGTGTGTTACTCCAGATTGTGTGTTACTCCAGATTGCTCCTTGTTCTGTTCTGCAGAGAAGGGAGCCATGCAGTTACTCTCTGTTCCACTTTCCCTCAGTCTAATTTTTCTTTTTTATCCCCTACCCTCTTGGCCATTGTCCATCATTCCTGCCTGCTCTAGGAGCCTGTCCTGATGTCATGCTTGCCCTCACCCCTGCCCCACCTCCACTATAAGCTGCCTGAAGGCAGGAAATAGATGCATTCATTCACTGCTATTTGTTATTTCCTAGTAAGGTGCCTGGCACAGAGCAGGTGCCAGTGATTATTTGCTTACTAAAAATATAATGTCCTTGGTAAAAATCTGAGCTTATCATGAAGTGAGAAAGTGGTCTCTATGCTAGGGCTGACCAGGTACAGGTCATGGAAAGTCATAAATATTATCTTCTATTACCAAGACCCAGTGGGCAATGGGAAGGCCTGGGTTTCCTGTCTGTTCAAATGGCGAATGTCTGATTGCCACCAAAGCCTTGGGCATCTGTGAAGTTGAGAGGAACAGGATTAGCTGTCTGTTCATCTCTTGCAACAGAGCAAGTCCTCACAACTACGTACAGACTTCCAGATGGAGTGCAGGTGCATGGGAAGAGAGAGGAGCCCAGGGTCTGCAGGTATAGAGGAGGGAAAAATGGTAAGATGGTGCAAGATGATTTGGAATCATAGACCCACAGAATGCTTAAGCTAATAGGATTCTAGAGATGAAAGCTTTTAGAGGTGATCTAATGTCATTCTTGAGCATATGGACTTGGGGATGGATGACCTGGCTTCAGATCTGGCTCTAGTCTTTCCTCTATGTGTGACTTTGAGCATGTATCTTAACTCTGCCCGTGCCTCAGTTTACCCTCCATAAATAGCCAAAATGCTAGCATACTACTTTGTAGGGCTATAAGGACTAGATATACAAATTCATTTAAGGGGTTAAGATTGGTGTTGGGTACACAGTGAGTTTATTTAAATGTTAACAATTATTGTTTGGGAAACCTGAAGCCCAGGACTTGTTTTAATATGTAGGATGAGAAGGTGACACAGTCTAGGCCAGAATCCCATTTTCTCACATTTCAGTTCTTCCCTTCCCAACTTTTGAACATAGACATAAAATTTTAGGGCTGAAAATAGCTTGGTTAGCATCCATTTTCACATTCCCATTTAATATCCTATAGTATCCTTACCCATAGAGGATATGATATATTCAAAGGCCCCCCAGTGGGATGCCTTAAACTGCAGATAGTACCAAACCCTGCTTTTTCTTATACATTCACACCTATGTTGAATTTATAAATGAGGCATAGTGAGAGGTTAATAACTATAACTAATAATAAAAAATGTAACTATAGCTATATATTTTGATAAAGTTATTTAAAATTTATGAATTATTTATTTTTGGAATTTTCCATTTCATATTTTTTGACTGCAGTCAGCAATGAGTAACTGAAACTGCAGAAAGTGAAGCCATGGGTGAGGGGAACTGCTGTGTAGGGAAATGGGCACCCAGAGAGAGGTCGAGTGGGAAGCTAAGTGACCCATCCAGATGGTGCTAAGGCCAGAATAGAACATAGTCTTCCTGACTCTGCTTTCCTCTGGGCCATTCAGAGAAACTATTTATGATGAACAATGGGGTTATCTTAAGAATAACGGCTCACGTGCCACATCCAGTCTTTCTCTGGGAAATTTACCCAATCAGACAGCATTTCAGACTTTAGTATAGTAAAATAAAATCTCAGAAAAAAACGGCAACTCAGACAGCATTTCAGACTTTAGTATAGTAAAATATAATCTCAGTAAAAACGGCAACTCAGCTCTGGCAAAGCATGAATCCTTCAGGTTTCAGACATTATTAGAATTTGATGGCAGCATTTTCACCAAGGAGGCTATCCTAAAGAGACAGAGGTCTCGGAGTGAACCAACCAAGAGGCACAGGTCTGGAGTTATCAGGGCACCTTTGTCCATGAGTATCCTGAGAACTGCAAGGTTCTTTTCCTTTCTCTTTGGCTCTGCATGCTCTACAGGAGCTATGTGGGCACAATGAAAGCATTTTGAAAAATAAGGATAAATAGAAGCACCTACCTATGGGTGTAGTTAGGAGGATGAAATGAATTATTTGATGTAATGTGCTTAGAATGGTGCATGGTACTCAGCTCAGTGCAACTCTGCAGATTACACAAACTTTTTTTAAAGGCTCTGCAATGTCCTATAAGGTTACTGAGTTATAGCTGTTAAAATGTTTGTGTTAACATGATTATTGAATACTATGTCCCTAACATTGGTCTGGGTGTTTCACCCTGTTCTACAAGGCATTAATGAGAAAACTCTATCCTAAAGCAGATGTTTATAAACTACAATATGTGAGTCAAATGTAGCCAACCTTTTTATTTTTCAAATAAAGCTTTACTGAAACACAGATATCTTATTTGTTTAAGTATTTCCTATAGCTGTTTTTGTTCTATAGTAGCAGAGTTGAATAGTTCCGACATAGCCTAGTATTTAGGCCTTTTTCAGAATATCTTTGCTGAGCCCATTCTAAATGAATGATCTTAAGTGTTTAAAAAAGTTGCTTGTTTTCATAAAGTGTGTGTATATATATATACACACATACTTATATATACACACCCCTTTCCCACTAAGTTTTGAGAAATGTGGGTAAACAGCACATAGGTGCTCATAGGTGCAGTTAGCAGGATTATATGAGTCATTTCATGGAATATGCCTTTAACAGTGGCCACTAGGTAGTAAATGTTCTAAGCACCTCTGCAAACCCCATAACCTTTATTTTGAAGACTCCACTGTATTCCTAAATGCTCTTGATACACACTCACTATTTCTTTTGAAGACAGTGATGAGAAGGCAAAAGGAAGCATGGCAGACATTGCCTGGCCCCCAGGAGATTTGTTAGATAAATTGGAAGCCAATTTAGATGGTTTGTTTTCTGGTCCATGTAGCTATGTGATCTTTCTTTTAGATTTTTTTTCAAGATTCAGGCTTTGTTAAATGTGAATTTCCATTTATCTTACAAAAGAACATTTTGTACTCATGCAGAAATAGAAATAAGAGAAAGAAGCCTGGGCTAGGTGCCCAAGACCTGGGTTCTAGGCCTGTTTTTCTAATTTGCCACATGATCTTGGGCAAATGATCTATCTTTACAATATTTCCAGTTCATCCCCAGGTTACCAGGGGCCCAGGCTCTAACCACTTTCCTCTGGAGGGTCGGGACTGCCTCTCTGCTTTCACCAGGCCCTCTCCAGCTCACCCTCCAGCTTTTAAAGGGACCTTCAATGATGTCACTCCCTTTCTCCAAAGTTACCCTGGTGACAGGTTTTAACCTCTCTGAGATCCAGTGTTTCATAGGAAGAGGGTTAACAATAAGAAGCCACAACTGGATTATTGTGAAGGTGGATGAGATCTGCAATATAGGGCTCTAAGTGCAAAGAATAGCCAATACCACCACCTCAGCAGAATATGCCCCAAGAACCCTGCACTCTTGAAACCTGGGCCAGAAATCCCACTCTTTTGGAAACTCAAAAGCTGGAAACACTTAAAAAAACAACTTTTTTCCTTCATCCAAACTTTTGCCTAGTGGCCTGGCATGATGCAAATGCTTTCAGCAGGCAGCTGAGATTTTCATCTGTGCCAGGAGGCTGCTTGCCCAAGGTTGCTTGGCAATATTTAATCCTCTGAGTAACTACCTCCCACACATCTACTCTTTCAACTTTCAGTCTTTCAAAGAACACTTACAAGTAGACTCATGTTTTGTCTTCAGGTATTCCTTGGAAATAGACATGGCATATATTATTCCTCTGTGACAAATTAGAGAACTGAGGCCCAGAGAGGTGAAGTGAGCTGTTTAAGGTCTCACAGCAGTATTGTGGCTCAGGTAGGAGTCAAACACTTATCTTTTAATTCCTGGTCCTGGGCTCTTTCCTTTCCTATGCAAATATTTTTAAATGGATTTTTGTCTTAAAAATTCCCACACCTGGCCCTAACTCCAAGTAAAATTTTCATGTATAAAGTCAGTATTGTGGAGCTGGGAGGGGAATTGGTGGGGAAGAAATCTTATGCTAAGGAGCCTTGATGCTAGACAGGAACCTCTGAACCAAGAAAAAAAATCTACAGATGAAATCTCTGCAGAGGAAAAGAAAATAATATTTTACTTATTTAAAAAGAGGAGGGGAGTAGAAACTGGGCCATGCTACCATGGTATTCAAGTCCAGCATATTAATTTCAAGGAACACAAAGACTGTTGATCTGAGAAATTCTACATGGATATGAGAAAAAATACATGTTATTGAGATTCTAAAGTCTTGAGAGAATTTCTTCTCCTATTCAGGGTCTTGGTTTTTCTTTCAAAAGTGAGGAGATGGATGTATCATTTAGTTAGGCTAAGTTTGGCTGCAGTAACAACTAATCCTTAAATACTAATGACTTGCGACAACAGATATTTATTTCTTACATTCTTGGGTCAACTATGTCTCTACTGTAAGTCTTTCTTTTTCCTGGATAAGAACAGAAACAGAAGCCCCTTTCTGGGACATGTGGATCTTATGGCAGAGGGAAAAAATCATGGCAGAACCATTGTTTGTCTATTAAAGTTTTTGTAAGCAAATGACACATAACATTTTTCTTTCTTTTTTTGGACAAATTAAATCACGTGGACAGGTTCAATGTCAATTTGTGCAGGCATTATAATTTCCCTCAGGCTCACATCCAATAGGGAAGGGTGTTTTAGGAAGGAACAATACATATCATGGCAATAATTCCATCTACCACAATGGGATCCAACTCTTTCCCAAATATCTACATTTGGATGTCTTCTCTCAAATTCAACATGTCTGCTATGGTTTGAGAATGTTCCCAAGTACATGCACTGGAAATTTAGTCCCCAATGCAATCATGTTGGAAGGAGAGGCCTAATAAGAAGAATGAGTCATGAAGGCTCTGCCCTGTGAGTGGATTAATGTTATTGCAGGAGTGAGTGAGCTATCTTGGAAGGGGGCTTATAGAGGTGAGTTTGGCCCACTCTTGCTCACTTGCTCTTCTGTTGTCTTCCATGGAATGATGCAGCATGAAGAACCTCATCAGATAGAGGCACCTACATATTGGACTTACTTGCCCAGGACTGTAAGCCGATTTATAACTTTTACCAGTTATAAATTACTCAGTCTATGATATTCTGTTTTAGAAATACAAAATGACCTAAGAAAATGTCCAAAATGTAACTAATCATCTTTGTTCCTCAGATGCATCCCTCTTTCTATATCTTTTCTCATGGAAATGCACCACTGTCTTACTACTCCAGCATCCAACAGAACTGAGGAGTTATCCCAGACGATTTCTCCTTGGTCTTACCTCCAATTGTTAACTAAGTCCTGTGGATTCTACTTCTGAATTACCTCTTGCATTCATTTCTTCTTTACATTTTCTTTGCCATGGTCATAATCCAGGCCAGGTGTGATGAAGGCCTGATCTACAATAGGTTTCTTGTGAATCTTTGCCACAGTCAGTGTAGGGGATGAACTATAGGGGCAGAAAGATACATTGTAGAACCCAGAAGTTATTATAAGGCCAGTTAATCATTCCTAAATAAATAGCAAACTTTTCATCCAATGTAGATCTCCATCTCTCTCTCTTTTGCTTTTTTTGTAAAGAGGAATGGACAGAGTTAAATACTTTTAAATAGATGTGATAAACTAGATATGATGGCACATGCCGTTAATTCCAGCCGCTTGGGAGATTGAGGCAAGAGGATCAAGAGTTCAAGGGCAGCCTGGGCAACTTACTAAGACCGTGTCTCAAAATCAAAAGTAAAAAGGGATGGGGATGTAGCTTTGCATATGTGAGACCCTGGGTTCAATCCCCAGTACCACACATATACATACCACACAGAGTTGATATCTTCTCCAATCTAATATCAGTGAATTCTTTAGTCCTACATTTTTAAGATTATAAAAATGGTGGGAAATGTAAATCCTTCAAAAAAATAGGACCTCCCATTGTGTGAAATCATGCATTTGAACAGTTTGTTCACCTTGCCCACTTGAAACGAGGAATTTGGGTCAGTCTTGTTCACTGATGCTTCTTTCAGCATCTGTTCACTGGACCCTCAGGTTCTAAGACTCTAAAGGAAAGGTGGAGTAGGAAAGCTGGGTGAGGGGTAGGGCCTCAGCTAGGAATGGTGGGCCTAGGAGCAATTTAATTGCTGCAATCTCTCTAGATGTGGGCAATGTGAAATTACAGGGACATCCAGCTGGGAAGGATCTCTGTTATGAAGGAATTTAACCCTTACCTGTCAAAGTGAAGAATTGAAGTTTCCAAGGGGAGCAGTGGCTTGTGTAGGGTCACCTAGCTAGTTACAGGCAAGACTGGGGCTGGAGCCAGGACACTGGCATAATTCTGCTGTGCTCCACATACAGCCACAGTCTGTGAAACAGTGCTAAAGCATGCTTAAGAAGAGCCATAAGCCTTTGTGCTCGATTTTTGCTGTGAAATTTCTTTTTCATCTTTTAAACATCTGCTAGCATGGACTTAACCACCATTTGGTTTATTTGTAAAACATTATAGGTACTTCTAGAACTTTCCACTGGTATATTTGCACTTGAGAACCAGATGGGCAACATTGTTGGGAGTGGGCTGGCGACTGTATGAGAAGACCTGGAGCTAAACCCTGGCTCTATGACTCACTTGCTGTGTGACCTTCAGTTTCTGCTGCTTCTCTGAGTTTCCTCACTTAGAAAATGGGTGTGGTAATAATACATACCTTTTGGGCTGCTTCTTGTAAACCTTAATAAATAGTATGTGAAATTATCTAGCACTGAATTTGATAATTCCATTTTTCACTTTTGCTGAAGTGCCTGATTAGTGCAAGGTACAAGAGTAGCAAAAATTGCCAATGTCACCCAGCAAACACCAGCCACAGGGAACTCATGGCTCTCATACCAGTATTCTATACTCACTAAGCAAAACATGCAAGGCAACATAAAGTCAGCTTTGGAAGGCTGTACCAGACAAAGGTGTGAGACAGGTGGTGAGTGAGTAATTCTTTCTATGTAATCATAGAATGTCCTCCAGAGGAGACAATACTGGAAAAAATTTTTTTGAAAGATGGGAAAGAACTCTCTAGGTGAAAAATTAGTGTAACTTCAGGGAAATAGAATTCTGTGAGCAAATGCCATGAACGTATGAACATGTATGGCTTGAGGAAAACTGAAGTGAGTAATTTAATACATCTAGAGCATAAAATGGGAGCAGGGGTGGGGAATGGCTGGGGTAAGCAATGAGAATAGAGAGCTTGGTCCAGGCCAGACCACAAGGCTGCTGAGTGAGAGGATGAAGCAGTAGGAATTCATCCTCAGTCAGAGCCTGTAGGCGGGTGGTTTGGACTTATCCCAAAAGTGTCTTCACTTGATTGACGTGGGGCCTTAATTTAGGCGAGGCATGTGCCTTCCATTGTCTTCCCAGCCCTGTCCCTGCCCTGCTACTCCACTTATCTTTATTCTTTGCCTGAATCAGGAAGGCATTTGAGGTTGGAAAGTTGGAAGCAGAGCACTGATGAGGTTGGACTTGAGTTCTAAATTGATGCACATCGCTTTATCTCACATGCATTATTATCATGAACACTGGAATCCCATTAAGAGACAGTTTCAGCAGTCCAGTGGGGAGATGATAAGATTCTGATCTAAGACAGAAGTAGAGGGTATGGAGAAAGGGGATAAATCTGAAAATTACTGGGGAGGCAGAATCCACAGGACTTGGGGAAAAAATAGGATAAGAAGGATAAGAGAGAAAGGATATTAGACTAAGAGGTTTGTGAGGGCAGACTGTCCCATGACTGGTGTCCCAGGTGTCTTGCTCAGTGTCTAACACAACACAGAACCTGAATAATTAGTTATAAAGTAAGCAAATAAATGAAAAAGGGATTTCAGATGGTTCCCACTTTTCTCACTTAAAAGGAGATACATAGTAGGTGTTCCATCACTCTTAGTTTGAATGTGAGCAGCACATCTTTGATAAGAATGAAGTGTGGCTCCAATTTTAAACTCCAAACCAATTCCTCATGATCCAGGTAGCCCATGGAAGTCCACCAAATGAGCCTGGCAACGTGGTTGGCTTCTGAGAAGCATAAATTAGAGGTGCTTGCTTGCTAAGGGAGATGCTGTCTAGCACTACTCTCTGGAAACCTGGGCTGAAGAAGTGAAAACACCGAGTTCCTTAAGTTTGGAGATGAAAGTTAATGGTTGTCCAGATCCAGAGGGCTCGGAGGCTGGGCGCCTTCATTTTTGTTTAGCTCTCTCACCCGTTGAAGCAATAACAAAGATATTACCAACAAAGTAAACAAGTGCTCTGTGGATTGAAGAGATAATAATTTCACTGGCCAAATATTAAAATATCAAAGGTGCAGGAAAGGATACAGTTTTGGGCCTTTGATGTACCATAAAGGCCCATTTCATGCACCAGTTGGGAGTATTTCAGGGCAAAGATGGAATGATATTTTATGTCACCTCTGAGGCATAAAGGGCACTTTATGAGTCAGAGGAAGCCAACTTCTCAAATGGCCGGAGACTGGCAGGTTACTAGTTTGAAATCTAAACACCAACTCGGATTCCAAAACAAAATTACTCCCTGTGCCCCTTGTCCAGGAAAGGTTTGCTCGGGTTGTCAGAGGCAATAGAGTGGGAGGTCTGCTCCAGGGCCAGACAGACGGAATCCCAATGGCTCCAGTCACTGGAGCTGTGAGGGCCGGGGAAGGACCTCCAGCTGGAAGAGTAAGAAGAAAGAAATGGAAGGACTAGATCCACAATAAGTGCCTGCTGGGTGAACAGCAGTGGAATGGAGAGTTTTGCCTCCTTCAGATCTCTGCTCCAGGGTTTCCTCCTCAGAGGACACCTTTCCATGCCTGTCTCTTGCCTCTTCAATTTGTCTTCATTGACATTACATACACAATATCAAGAAGGGCTGCCTGCTGTTTGTTTCTTTATTGTCTCTTTCACTTCAAGGTGATAAGCTCCCTGTGGACAGATGTTGTGCATTTTTCTTTGCAGTAGAACATTGTCTGACACAGAGAAGGGGCTTATAAACAACTGTAGAATGAATGAATGAATGAATGAATGAATGAATGAATGAATGAAGGCCCCTTAACCATGCCAAGACCTGGGCTAGGTGATTCAAACCTGATGCTCCCTTCTAGCGCTCATAGTCTAATGGGGGAGACAAACCCATGTGGCACTGAAATGCTTATCATCCATGCAGAGCTATGGGTACCTAGAAGGCACCTAAGCAAGCTCCTTAGAGAAGGACAGGCACAGATGCTCTAGAGAAAGCCATGTTGCTGCTGAGATCTGAAGAATGGGCAGGAATTAGCCAGAAAAGGATGTAGGGAGAGTTTTCACAGTGGAAGAAATGGCTCATGCCAAGTTATAGCACAGCCTATGATGTGGCTGAGTAAAGATGTGTTCAATGAACAAACATATGAATGAATGCTTTACAGTTTGCAATAGCTTATTTTATAATCATTCATTTAAAAATCTAGCGTAAAAAGTGTCTTTCCCTGAAGGTGTCATTTAACTGAATTGTAAACTGGCCAGTTTTGTTTTTCTCTGAGAAAATGTAAACATTCCCAGGAAGAAGACCAGGTTGACATAGGAACCTGGGAAAAACAAAGCAAAACAAAACAAGACAAAAATAAGAAAATATGGAATCGCTTCCTCCAGTAAATACTCACATGGCTGTTAAGAAAAGAAAAGGGCTTCAGGGATCAGCTAGTGAAGGGTGATGGGAAACACACAGAATCTGAAGTGGGAAGGATAGGATTCAAGTAACACATCAGTCTTCAACAGGCAGGCCATTTTATGGCTCTCCATTGTAATTTCTACCTGTGAGAACCAAAAAAAAACTACTTTATAAACCAAAAACTGATGGACAAATAAAAGTAATTTATTATGATTATTCCTATTTGTCTTGTTATTTTAATTTATTTGCTTCATGCAAAATTACCTCTTTTTGAATGTTTATTCCTAGGAATTTTAGCATATGTATACCTTACTCAGGATGCAGAAGAGTTTCATCATTGCCCAAATTCCCTCATGCTATCTGTCTTTAGTTACTCCTTCCCCATGTCCCTCACTTCTGACTGATCTGTCCTATATCACTATAGTTTAGTCCTTTTGTGAAGAGAGAATGGCAGATAAAAGGACACAGACAGTATGTAGCTTTTTGTGACTGACTTCTTTCACCCTGTATAATACCTGTGACATTCATTCAAGTTGTTATATGTGTCAACAGTTCATTCCTTTTGATTGCCAAGTACTATTCCACTGTATAGATATACCACAATTTATTTGTCCATTCACCCATTGAAGGAAATGTGAGTTATTTCCATTACTTAGTGATTACAGAGAAAGCTGCTATAAACATTCATGGGCAGGTTTTTGCACAGGTGTAAGTTTTCATTTTCCTGGAGTTGATACCCTGGAGTGAAATTGGTATATAGCATGTTAGGTATTTGGTTAACTTTATAAAAAACTACCAAACTGTTTTCCAGAGTGGCTGTACCATATTGCATTCCCAGCAGGTCAACTGAGTTTTGAAATGAAGGAATGTGAGGCCCAGAGAAGTGAAATGACTTCCTTCTGATCATGAGACAAATGAAGAAATGTGGGACAGAGTCCCAGAGTGTGGTTGACTCTTGTTCCTGCACCATTTCTACTAGACAGCTTCGAGGGTATTCATCTCATCTAATCTTCAAGGAAACTCTTTGAGGTAAGGTCTGCTTATTTGCTTGCCCCAACTCAGTAGGTTGAAGAGACATTTGAGCTTAAGAAGGGAAAGGACCTTCCCAAGGTCATAACTCATGGGTAGTGGATGGGTTCCACTCCAAGCTCAGTGTTCCTCCCACTGCACACATTTCCTCTGGATTGCTGAAAGTTGCAGCCAGACGTTCATTTTAAGTGAATCAACATTTCCACCCTCATGGTCATGCTACATTACAGGGGGAAAATTTCCATGCTTTCATAGTGTGAACTGTATGTTTATTAATAACTATTCCTCAATTGCTTCAATTTTCACATTATTAAAAAACTAAAGCTGGGCTCACTTGTCTTTTTCTGCTCCTGCTTGGAATGGATGTTTTTAACTGGGACTGGGACTAAGAAGTGAAAAGAAGGATTTAGGTCTGCTGCCCACTGTGCTCACCAGGTGGTTCCATGCCCCAGGCCTCCTTCCTGTTGGCGAGTCAAGAAGGAGCAGTCTAATACCTCGCCAGGGGTACAGAGACAACCCGAGAGGCAACCCACTCTGATTCCAGTGTCCCAGGAGCCTCCCATATCCCATTTCATTGCTAAAAGGTGTTAGAGATGGTTTTTTTTTTTTAAGCTCAAGTCTGCTTGTGTTAGAAGGGAAAAACTGACAGATCAGTTTCAAAATTCGGCTTTTATGAGAGGCCCCGAGTCTCCTGCAGGCTAAAGCTCCCTCTTGCAGCCCTGCAGCCAAGGAGAAAAATGGAAGAAAGCAAAGCAGGAAAAGAAGGAGGAAAAAGAGAAAGAAAATAATGTTAGAAGGAGAAAGAGGAGAAAATAAAAAGAGAACTGAAGAGGAGAGGGAACCGAGAAAGAGAGGGGGGAGAGAGAGAGAGAGAGGGAGAGAGAGATGAGAAAAGTAAAAGAGGAAAAACCCCAGACTTGAAACTAGGTAGTTTATTTTGCTTCCCTGGTGTTTGTTATAGATTATCCCAGACTAGCTGGAAGGGAATAGAGTAATCGGACCAAGTTAATTAGATCTTCACTTGATTTTGTGTTTGTTTGTTTGACTACTTAGTTTATAACTTGGCAAGGAGCTTTATTGTATATACTCTGCTAACTGGCTTATCTGAGCTGAGATTGAGCATGAACAAAATTGACATTGGATTTGCTCCTTCGGACCACACCGAAGAGGGAAGAAAACTTTTTAAAGTAAACATTGATGTAAAGGTATGGTAGCAAACTTGACAGGGAGACCTCAAGAGCCTCTTGGAGTCGCAGGGATGGCAGAACTGATAAATGTTAGCTGGTGCTGAACAAAGGTAGGTGAGACCCCAGGAGCAGCAGGGTGCCCTGCTAAGCATTTTAAGTTTGCAGTCAGATCTGAATTTCATCCCTGATTTGTTACTTACATTTTTATGCTCTCTGAACGCTGGTCTTCCCACTTGTAACATGGAATACTGGTGCTTACTTTATAGAGCAGAGGCAAGGACTGAATGAAATAGTAGAGAAGAGGCTTAATGTTAGATAAGACTTTTGGGAAGGGCTCCATTCCTCCTTGTTTGTGAAACCACATCTGGGAAAGCGTAACAGACACATTCACGTTACCTAAGGGAACTGACACTGTGGTTGCAGGCTGTGTCCCAACTGCTTATGCATTCTAGTTCCCAATGGGACACAACACTGGGACTTGAGAAAGAAACCTTTTCTTCCTGGACTTAAGAGCAATGACTGGCAATGCTGAACATCTGCAGTGCCCATAACCTGTACTCTCTCATTTTGAGGTTCCCATTGGGGTGTCCTTGCTGTGTTTGTCTCTCTGACCTTTCCTTGCTGGACCTCTAGGTTCAGTTCAAACATCATCTTCTTGAGTCTCTTCTCCTTACACTGGGCTTTGTGCCTGGCATGGGTGCTCATCTGGCAAACTCTACCATCATTGTAGAGACCTTGTTGGGTCCTTCTATATCTATCAGGTTATTTGCCTGTGCAAACTGTCAGTTCAGAGCTTGACTTTCATCTCTGGGTGCCCAGTTCCTAAAAGAATTTCAAGTTGTGTTACTCTGGAAACATTACTGGATCTCTTGTAGCCTCAATTTTCCTCATCTGGAATATGAGAATAATTACAATATCTAAGAATGCTCTAAGGATTAATTGCATAAAAACTATGTAAAGCTCTTAGTACTGTACCTGGTTATATTAACTATCATAAAGGCTATTTTATGAATGAATGAATGAATACATGTATAAATAAAAGGTGCTCCCTATTATTAAGGAGTTTAGAATAATAGCAACAGCTTCAATGGAACAATATGATAGAGATCCATCTTTAAAAAAATAATAACAATAGAAAATAATGACTCATTTAAAACCAGTCCATCAAAGTAAGGAGAAGTCGTTGGTGTTGTTGGTGTTGCTGGTGGTGGTAGTGGTGGTGGTGGTGGTGGTGTGTGTGTGTGTGCACGTGCGCACATGTGAGAGTGGGTGGTGGGAACAAGGGCAAGAAGAGGTAGATGTTTCCAAGGTGTTAGGCTACAAGGAGCTGTGAATAAGAATTCAGTTCGTGGGGCTGGGGTTGTGGCTCAGTGGTAGAGCATTTGCTTAGCACACACGAGGCACTGGGTTTGATCCCTAGCAACACATGGAAAAAAACTAAATAAACAAAATAAAGGTATTGGTCCATCTACAACTAAAAATGTTAATTAAAAAAAAGAATTCAATTTGCTGTGAATTTCCTAGCTACCAAAGCAGAAAAGATGATTTTATATAAAAATCATTGATTCTACCAGTAAGACATTATCTAGAGTGTTCTTGCCCCAGGAGTGCTTTGGGACTGGCATTGTGGGAGGAGTGACTCTTTATTGGGGGACATTATCCCACATGGTGCAGAGCATGAAGATTCCCTCCCCTTCCCCTGCTAAATGTCATTTGTGATGGCCAGGCTTTGGGAGTAAAAGATGCCTCCATCCTTCTATAAATGCCCCCTAGGGGGCGGTGCTGCCCCCTATTGAGAACCACTGAACCCAAGCCATTTGGTTTCAACACAAGAGGATACCAGGATCATACAGATCAGTAGCGTCAAAGCCAGGCCTAAATCCAGATCTTTTTATTCTGGTTTGATTTCTGTTAATGCTCCATTTTCCAGTGGTTTTTGTTTGTTTTATTTGAAATATGCTGTTGATTTTATTATATTGGCCATATACTGAAGCAAACCCACCCTCTCCATTTGAAGATTATGCTTTGATTCTCCAATCTGTAAGCCATTATTTTCTATGGGGAGTTGCGGGGCGGGGCGGGGGGGGGGGGCTGTCCCTAATTATCTCATAGCAGTAACCTGAGGGCTTCAGTGCTGTTGGGAGCTGGAGAGTTCTAAGTGAGCAGCCAGCTTTCCTGATTCTCTCCACTGACAATAACCCTGGTTTCCTGAGATGCCCCAGGCCAGACTGTATGACTCAGGGATTCTAAGAACTTAGAAAATGCTGAGCCCTCCTTCTTTGCATTTATTTATCTGGGGGTTCTGTGGGCTGGAGGAAGAGGAGTGGATGAGGGTCTCGATCTGTCCTTGCAGATGCTCTGCTAGCTGATGAGGGGCCAGATGTTGTGACCTGGGTCTCCTTTGTCAGTGGAGGGATCTCTGGGGACCTTGCAGGGAAGAATTCTGCATTTACAACTGTAATCTGACCTGAGCTTTCTGCCTCCACAGTTTATGTCTGTGAGCTTGATCAAATGCAGTTCTCCTTTCGAGGTCTTGCTCTGAGAGTACTGAACTCAAGAGGTTATTGGGAAAATTGCCTCAAACATTATTGGGAGAGTTCTTTGCCTTTTTCAGGCAATACACCATGGCAGGAAACACTGGTGCTTACCAAAGATCTCCTTTACTTTCTTCTTCCTGGGCACATAGCTAAATCTCATCCCAGCCCCCTCACACTTAGGATGTAGCCATTGGAAGATACCGGGTAGACATGACATATTGTATTTTACCCAATACTCTCCCTCTCTCCCTGTCACAGCCTTGGAGTTCTCATGTTGTAGATGTTAGTGCCACAGAATGAAAGGAATCTGGCCCCTGAATCAGCTTGAGGAAGGCTGCCTGCTGAACACCTGATCAGACTTACTGAGGAAGTAAGTCTCAAATCTCCATGGCTTAACAATACAGCTGTATTTGTTATAGATACAGGTGTTGACTTGCCCTGACTAACAGAGTTGTAAGTACAACCCAGTGGACTATGAAAAAAGCAAATGAATAAGCATATCTATCTTCTTCCTTCAGAGGACCTCCAGCAGCCCCTGGCGCTGCCAGTGCAGAATTCCAAGTTTGTGTGAGAAGGTTGAACGAATGTGTAGAGAGAGGCCTCAAGGATAGAGAACAGGCTAGAATGGAGACTGAGCTGCATCACATGATGTGTGACAAAGGATACAAGCCATGCTCCAAGGTCCCACAGAAAGAATTTACAATCTAAATCCATAATAATCCCTGGATAGTGGAGAAGCCCATTCCTCTCAGAAACCCTAATGTTGTGAACTTTTGCAGGATTGGATTCACACTTGCTTTCTTTCCCCTTTCTTGTCTCCTCCTCTTTTCCATTCTTCTCTTCCTCCAGTGCTCATTTGTTACTGATAATTACTTTGCCATTTTCTAAGAACTTTGCTTCTTTCATTTTTTTAATGCATGTGCTTTATTATCTAAGTTAAAAAAACCAGATTATTCAATTCATGTATATGCTTTTTCCACTTTTTATTTAACCTAAGCTCATACTAGGGAGGAGAAAATTGTGACTTTTTTTGATTATATGATCTTTGTGACCTAATAATGATACTGATAACAGACTTGTTTATAAATTCAAGAGAGTATTGGGTTTTGTAACTTTAACTACTATCACATTCAGTTGAGGTTATTGTGGAAAGAGGTTATCACAGGGAGCAATTTGGGGAAATTTTGGTTCAAAAAAAAAAACAAGGCTGAGGACAACTAGACTTTTTCCAACATTATTTATCGTCTTTAGGATAATTATAAATTTTAAGTTTTCTTGGACAAAATCATTAACTCTGACATTCCAATCAATCTTGAAATTAACTCCAATCTGAAACTTCAGCCACTGAGCAGTCATTTTTTGATGAGCAATATGTGCTTTTTTTTCTTAGGGTAGAAAATTAGGGGCATGATTTAGAATCATATGGAGAGTGTTACCATAACATTTTATTCCCAAGGTGGCCTTAATTACAACTACAGGGGCACAATTACAGGGACATATGGAGATTTCATCTGTATCAGTCCGACTTCCTCCCCTTCTCCTTATTCTACAAGGGTTGAATGTTTTGGGTAGAAAACATGACTTCAGATTTTTAGCACAGTGTCCAAGAAATGTTTTTCATTCAAAAAGTCAGATGATGTCCTGTTCTCAGCCACGCAGTGTCAAGGGCATCCCTATCACCCTTCAGAGAGGAGACGGCAGTCATTTGAGACTTCCAATTGGTAAAGCCAGAGATCTGATTCCTGGTCTCTGATTCTAAAAGTTCTCTTTCTGGTCTCTGATTCTAAAAGTTCTCTTTCTACTTCTGAACCCAGAAGTTCTTCCTGTTCAATATTACTTTGGTTATTGGAGATTTTCTTTCTTTTCTGGTGAAATACAAAAGCTTAAAGGGGGTGAAAGTTTTTCCATTGAGAAAGGATTTTATGGTTTTACACCTTCATCCCTTCATTCCTAGTCAACTGTCATCTTCATTGTTACATAATTGTAACTACAGGTTGCTTTGTATCTCTTCTTGCTGAACTTCCCTTCCTATGACTGTAAGGTCCTTCAGGGAAGAGGAATTGCCTTTATTGTTTTCTGTCCAGTGCTGACCCCAAAGTCTGACACCTGACACCTGGCAGGTCTTCACATTGAGTCCTCCTACTACACGGTTATTCTTTAATGGTTGTTAACTCAGGCTTTCCAAGTATTATCATCCAAGACCGAGGAGATCTGAAGTCACTGGATGTCAATGGAAAGAAGATTAAAGCTGTGAGCGAGGGACCAGGGGGTTTGGGCTTGTCTCACATGGCCTCAGGTTCTTCCTCATTGTGGTGGAGGGTGCATAAAAAGTTGTGCTGCGTATTCCCCCTTTGTCTCTCCAGTTCTCTACCCTTCTCTGATTGGTGTGGTGTCCCCAGAATCTGACTTCTGTGGAATATGTCACCCTGGTTTTTATTCTTTCTCTTGCAGTTCAGTTTGACCATCAAATGCTGACAGGACACTGGAGTGCAGGAAGAGAGGTGTGAGCACTCAAACTTTCTGCTCCTTTCCTGCCTCCCATGCTTTTGGCAGTGACTGCATCCCTCTTACGACAGCCACTTGTACTGGACAGATTCACTGGGCAATGTTGGTCCCTCTCCTTGTTCTTTTAGATACTGATGTGATAATAGCTTTTGTTTGTGTTAGTCTCTGGCTGTGTTACTATCCCTTTCCCTTATTAATTTCTTTCTTTCTCTTTTTAAGGAGGATTCCAGGAATTGATTGACCTTAGGGGCATTCAACCACTGAGCCACATCCCCAGCCTTGTTTTGTATTTCATTTAGAAACAAGGTCGCACAGAGTTGCTTAGTGCCTCACCATTGCTGAGGCTGGCTTTGCACTTGTGATTCTCCTGTCAGCCTCCTGAGCCACTGGGATTACAGGCAATGTCTACACCTCTGTAAACAATCTCTTCATTAAATTTTCTTCAGTCAGACACAATGAATATTGTTTCTTCTGAGACACTGATAGAGGGAATGTTGGACTGTGTAATTGCAGATTATGTGTGAATAGGGGCTGGCCAGCAGAGCTCTCTCCTGAAGCCAGGCACACCTCTGTATAAGTGATGAGAAGTATATGCGTAGAGGCTCATGATCTGGCATTATAGCTCTAAAGCCCTCATTCCATTATTCACTCATTAGTCTTTTCATTCATTTGTTCATTCTTCTTGTTTGTTTACTTTGCCAATCAATACTTCTGGAGCAGTCACTGTGTCAGGCCTTCTTCCAAACTGAAGTTAGATCACTAATAAAACTGACTAAATAGCTGGTTGGTGAGAGTTTACACTCTAGTGAGAGAAGACAGTTATTTTATGTATTTGCTTAATATCTCAGGTGGAGATAGACTTTTTATACTTATATTTTGTATAAGCTTATGCTTGCTTAAAATATTAGCCCCCAGAACAAAAACTTCCCGTCAGTATTTGACTCATTTAATCACAACTCTACAAAGAGTAAGGACTTGTGGTTCTCTTCCTCGTTATGGCACAGTGTGTTGGACTTTATCTTTGATTGCCAAAACTAATCTTAACAAATTTAATCCAGATTGAAGCCTAATGATACAAGTTTCTTATCATGAACACAATCAAGTTTCCACTAAATTGTCGGCTGAATTTGACATGGGCTGTTGCTTAGCTTTAGAGACTGACTCACATTTTATAATCAGAGTGTCAGATCCAGAAAGCAGACATTATGTCTATTCCATTATGCATAGAAAGTGCATGTATGTAATACATCAACTTAGTAGGTAGGTGAGGATAATAACACTGTTTTCATGGGTGACAACAATGAAGCTCAAGATGTAAAAAAAAGAAAAAAAAAGCTTTGAAATAAGACACATGTGACAGGTAATGTTAATATGCATACCCATAGGCACATTCAGAACTGTGTTTGACTTTCTGTAAATATCATGAAATGCCCTTCTTTTTGTTCCTACACGAGTTAGCATCTTAGTATATAAGCAAGAAGCCCTCATAGGCTGCGTGAATAAGCATCATTTATGAGAAGTCCTGGTGAAATGTTATTGCCGGATTCTGTGGTTAACCTTTGGGCTGTTCACTCTTCCAGAAGAAACATTCTCTCCCCTGTTGTATTATTTATTCCTATGTGCATGGCCGGGAGGCAAAGTTCTCTTCAGTTGGCTTAGAATCGCAAGGTATGCTTACCTTTTACACAAAGCAAACAGTTTTTCATGTAATAGTGGGAAATTTATTGAATGAGAAAATGATCATGACATTATTGTTTATAGGGAAATTGTTTATAGACTACAAAACAGCATTTACAATATGCTGTTGTTCTTGCAATTAAAAAAATGATAACTGACATATCCCATTGGTACATTTTTATACTTTATAGAATGTCAAAAATAAACTTGTAGGGCTTTTGGGTCTTAAAAGCTTCTTCTTTTTGTTCACAAAGTATAACTTACATACAATAAATGGCACAAGTCTTCAACATACAATCTGATGAAGTTTTACAAACGCATACACCCATGCAACCACCACCTAAATCAAGATGTAAGTCTCACCCAGCATCTAGGAGGTGCCCTCTTGTCCCCTCCCAATGATTTTGGCTTCTATAACCATTGACTCATCTTGTCTGTTTTTATAATTCATAAAAATGGAATAACACAGATTTGATTCACTTTCATCGAGGCTCCTTGGCTGTAATATCATGAAATGCCCTTCTTTTTGTTCCTACACGAGTTATATATATATTATATTGGTGAGACTGCTCCATGCAAGATGTGTTTTCTGTTTGTGGTACAGTATTTCATTCATTGTATATGGGACGCATGTGTCACTTCCAGATTTTGGCTATTATGAATGAAGTAGTGATGAGCATCCTTGGATATGTCTTTTGTTGCACAAATTTATAAACTTTCATTAGGTATATACATAGATGTTGAATTACTTGCTCATAGGATGTGCATTTTTTAGCCTTAATAGATCCCTCCAGTTTTCCAAAGTCGTTGGACTGGTTTATACTATTATAGGCAGTGAATAAAAGTCCCCATTGTTCTACAGTCTCAGAAATGCTTGGTTATTTTTTCTTGGGTTTTGTATTTTTGTTTTTCATTTTAGTAGTTCTTGTGAGTATGTAGTGACATCTCATTTTGGTTTTAATTTGCATTTTCTGATGACTGCGAATGTTGAACATGTGCTTATCAGCCACTTGGACATCCTGTTTTGTGAAATGCTTCTTCAGGCCTTTGGAGTGGCTATTAAAATTGTTATTTTCCCTATTCCTACTGATTTATGGATGTTCATTTTTTTTTCATTTGATTCCTTTTCTTGATACATGTAGTTGGAATACCTTCCCCACTTTGTTGCCTTTTCAATATCTTAATGACATATTTTTTTTGAACAGAAATTTTTCATGTATTTAAATTAAATATACAGATCCTTTATTGCTAGTATATTTTGTGTTCTTTTAAGGAGATATTTGTCTGCTCCAAGGTCATGAAAATGTAATTTTATATTTTATTCTAGAGATTTTTTAATTACACATTCAGGTGTATGGTTTGTCTGGAATTGAATTTTGTGTATGTTGGAATTCAAGGTTCATTTTTCTCTGTATTAATATTACACTAATTCAGTACTGACTATTGTGAACATTATCTTTTCTCTACTCCAAGGCAAGCATCTTAGATATAAATCATATGACCATGTATACATGCATATGTTTTTGGACTTTTATTTAAATCCATTGGTGTTTGTCTATGCTTACAATGCCATACTTGTTTCAATTAATGTGGATTATAATAAGTAGTACAAGTATTTCAATTTTATTCTTTTTGGAGTTATATTTTCTCGGCTTGACTCTGCATTTTCAAATTTTAGAATCAGCTTATTGACTTCCGTGTAGTGTTGATGATATACAACAAACCCTTCAGATCAGTCTTAATCTTTATGCCTGCTCCCTTGCCAGCTTCTCTGTTTACTTCTATAGAACACACCTATGGTTATCTTTGAAGGACTCTCCCAAAGCTACTTATTTTGCCTAAATGCACAGAAACTAGAAATGTCTTAGAGCTTATGTCCTCCTGGAGCCGGTCTTAGGAATGATTAACTGGTATAGGATTATAAAATCTTAACTTGTTTGCTTTAAAGGAGAAAATATTTAAAGTGTAAATCACACTCCTGAGATCCTTGTAGGATCAGGCTGAAATCAGACTTTTGCTTTCTTGCCTCCCCTTCTGTGTTCTACTTCTGGATCAGTTTCTTCTGAGAATCTCTCCTAAATAAAACATCTGCATACAAATATTTGTTTCAGAGTTTACTCTTGTGTGTTCCACATTACAACTTCTCAGAAAAATAGTCCTGGGATTTTGTTTGTTGTTGCATTGACTTTATAGACCATATTGGAGAGAACTGACAAAACTGTCATATTGAATCCTTCAATCCATGAACATGGTATAACCTTCAATGTATTCAGGTCTTATTTAATTAGTTTCTCTCAGTAATATTTCATAGTTTTTATATAAAAGTTTTGTAAATATTTTGTTATATTAAGTCTTATGCACTTGACATTTCTTGAAGCTATTATAAGAAGCTTCACTTAAATTATATATTGATCTTGGGGTCTCACTGTTAATTCTAATAATTAATTCATATTCTTCTAGATTTTCTATATACACATTATGTTTTTCATGTGTAATAACAGTCTGTTTATTCTTTTGCCATTCTTAGGTGATTTTTTTCTTCCTGACTTATTGCATGTACTAGGACATTTTAATAGAATCCTAAATAGAGAAAGCAATAAAGCAAACAGCAATTTTTACTCAACCAGACACCATGGCCATGATTTCCACAGTTCAGCATTTCAGCTGAGAAATAGTGCAGGATAACATATAATATCAGTTATAACAAACATGAGTTTTATACAATAATAAAATTTGTATTAACAGTGAAAGATATGCAATATATTTATTGTCATTTGTGAACTTATGGCTTAGTGTATTTACAAATTAATGTATTTACCATGATACTTAGCAATCAGTGCAACTTTCAGAGATTGGGGGTGAGGCTTTTTTGTGTTTTAATTTTGATATTATATTTGCTATTCAACATTCTTGCCTAGCCACTCTATCTACTTTCTCCACAATGTTCCTAAGAGAACTACACAAATAGTAGAATGAGAAGTAAAGAATTATTGCATAAATGTTTACCTGAATACTCTATTCTCTAAGGCAGAACCTCTTCCACAAGGTGTGCTTCCTTGACCTGCTTAGATGAGCTCAACTGAGTAACCTGCTAGTTCATAGATGAGTACTGCTCTAATAGCTCCCTGCATGTCATTAAACAGATAATGACATGTGTTTACTTTGATGGCAACTCTGCTTTTTAGGAGTTTGTAACTCTGTGGTAGACACAGTACATTGTTTCCTAACTAGGAATTTTATTTTTTGTTTGTGCTTGAGAGGGCAGTCCAAGGTACTACAGAGGCATACAAGTGACAGCTTCTCTGAAGAGCCTTCCTGTAGTAATCTGGATGTAGCAAGAGAAGAAGATATCTGTCTGTCTTACCAAAAAGGCAGGAAAATTCCAGGTGGATAAGAATAAAAGGGCATTCCAAGCAGAGGGAATAACACATGAAGAAGTCCAGATGCCTAAAAACTTGCAGAGTATGTGGGTAGATTACTAGTAGCTTAGTTGGGCTAAGGTAAGCATGAAGTGCTGGGCAGTGAGTGACCTGGAAAAGTGAACCAGAGCAGGAGTTAAAAATCATGAAGGCTTTGAGAAACTTCAAAGCTCAAGCTTTTCCTTGAGGTCCACAGAGTGAAGTCCTATGCCAAGGCTTGCCCAGAGCTGCCAGGCCCTCTACTTCCTGACTCCCAGTGTCTTAGTCTTGCCTCTGGCCCCAGTGTGGAAAATATGTTAATTAATGATGAAAACCCTTCTGCTTTCAGGGCCTATTCAGGTTTCCTGGGAGCACTTTGCAGAAATAAATCTTGCCTATTGCTGTCAACAGTTCTTGTGACTCCTGCAATAAGAAGATTCTTGGTCCCTAGGCGGTTTCCCCATCTCTGGGGTGTGCCTGCCCGGCATCACTCACAACATCACATCACTGTGGCCTTGTGTTCCAACATGAGATCCATCTAGTTCTGGAACCTGTCAGAGACACAAGGAACTGCATGTGTCAGGCAGAAAAGGTCAGGGCCCAGAGGGCTAGGGCAACTTACACGTAGCTTCCTGGCTCCTAGTGGTGTTTGTAGAAAAAGAAGGATTTTTACAGAGAAGTGAAGAGCCCCCTTCCCTCCTCCCTCACTTTGCTTTTAATTTTTTATTTTTATTTTTATTTTTGCAGAGAGCATTCTTCTATTTACCTCTGTTTAGGACTTTATTATTTTTTATTATTTTTATTATTTTTAACCTTTATTTTTCAAGCATTCAGAAATGAGATACATTAGCAGGCGAAAAGGAAAGGGGAGGTAGATTCAGACATTTGGGGCAAACATAGAGGGGCAACAGGAACTTGGAAATAATTTACTTGGAGAGGCATTTCAATCCTCCAGTTCACTTTTAATTGGGTTATTTCTTAGCAAGGAATCTCAGTAGTTAGGAATAATTGCTTCTCTATAACCTCTGAACCATGCTCTACTCCCAGCTAGTTGGTGAATATGATATTTATTCTTTATGTATTTATCTGTCCCTCACCCCACCCTGACCCATTTTTACCCTTCTCTGACCTGCTCTTGACCCAGGAAGACAGACACTTGCAGACCACATGACCCAGACTCTCTGGACCTCCAACCTGCATCTGGGTTTGGCCAGTAAAGGCACTGGCAGGAGATTAGAGAGCAGGAGAGAAGAGAGCTGTGTGTGTCACTCTCTCTCTCCTTGCCTCTGTCTGGCTGTGCTTTGCAGGGTCTGGGTCTGTCTGTGGCTATGGCTACTGTTGACTTAACCATCTTCTTGGCTTCTGATTTCTCCAGGCTCTAGTAATTCCATACCTTTCCTTATCCCTCAGCTCCAGGGCTGGCAGTGGCTCTCCTCTCTTGCTTATGCCTGGATGCCTCTCCATTCCTTGCTGGTGCCCTCAGCCTTGGCCTCATCTCTCTGAAGGCCTTTGACTCAGTCAGCATTCTCTGAGTGTACCCCCATGTCCTGGAGGTCTAGTGTCCATCTATTAACATTACTCCTCAGGGCTCTTTTCTTTCTTTTCCCACTAGCTACTCTCTTCATTTCTGGATGTGTGCATCTGTGTGACAGCCATCACTCCTGCCTTCAGTCTGGCCGGCTTCCCTCCATCCTCATGCTGCAGCCAGAGATTACCAAATTGCACTTTTAATCCTTTGATGGCACTTCACTTCTCTTCAGATTGAAGTCAGACTTCCTGCTGACAAAGTCCTCATGCCATGGCCTCAGCCTTTCTCTCCACCTCTGTCTCTCCCTTGCCCGGAACCTGTGCTTCAGTTATAAGGAAGCACTGGTCTCAATAATTCCATGTCCATCTAACATGCTTCTGTTCTCCCAAGAGAAAGGCTGATTATGTAATATTGAACAACAAGCTAAGTGTTTTTCTTAAAGGATAATTCAATTTAATCCTCATACCAACTCTACTAGGAATATAATACTATAGTTTCTGATTTACAAGTGGAGACCTTGGAGAACAAATCAATGGGAGAATTTTCCACGGTCACTCAGCTGGGAAGTGGTATAGACAGGTTTTGAATCCAGCCAACTGGGCTCCAGAGAACCCGAGAGACGGCCGACTCTTCTTAGAGATAGATCCCAGGTCGCACGTTGTCTCCACTAAGAAGTTTTTTCTGGCCCTGTCCAGCTGAAGGCGTCATTCCCTCCTTTGGGTTTCTACATTTTGTTCCTTAACTCATCCCAGAATAGTGCTATTATCTGTGTCGGTGCCCAGGTGACATGCTCATTGACTGTGTGAAGGCTCCTAAGGCAAGGCCATCTGTCTGCCTACACCTACAGGCACTGTGTGAGGTACTGGGTACACTGTGTGCTCAATCACTGGGGAATGAATGGGTGAAGGAGTGCATTTGCATTTGGAAGTGATCATTTGGCTCAGATGTGTGTATTAGAAAAAGGAAGGCCAGTTAATCATTCCTAGATATTTTACTCAACTGTTGAAATTTAGTTATGCCCGTCATGTGCTGGGCATTGTTTTGGACACACAGAAAGAGCAATGAACAAGAAAGGTAGCCCTGCCCTTTCAGAACTGACATTTAAGTTAGCAATCTACACTTTGGCCAACATGGAATTCATACATGAAGAAAAGAAGGAAAGGGAGCAGATCAGTACTCAACATGATACTCTGAAGTGCTACAAAGAACAAAAAAGCAGCATGATTGACAGAAAATGATAGAGGGGGCAGCTCATGTAGAGGTGATGTGTGAAGACAGAGGAGGGAAGGCAGGGGGTTCTGTGAGGACCTGAGGAACTGGTGAGGTGAGTTGAGGCAGAGGAAGTGGCAAGTGCCAGGTCTTGAGTAGGACAGAGCTTGGCATGATTGAAGGGGGGACGGACCTGCTGTGTGGCCAGGACAAGGGAGGTGTGGATAAGAGAGTCAGGGGCTGGAGGGCCCTGTGAGATAGAGAGGACATTTACACTGAATCCAGCTGTGAGGCAAAGACATTGAAGCTTTCCATCAGGAAATATCATCTGATTTTCATAGTAAAAGATGTCTTTCTGGCTGCTTTGTGATGAGCACATTTTTTTCTATTCTCATTATCTCTTCACTCTCTGCTACGTGTAAGGTCAGTACCCTCAACAAGCTAATAGTAGTGAAAATAATGATTAGAAGCATTAGATGATAATTGCATCTATGTGACTTTTTATATTAAAATAATGTAGTAATTTTCTAGTTATCAAAATGTGCTCTATATGCCAGGTATTGAGACAGGTTCTTCATATATTTAACTTATAGGGATTTGATGAGAATTAAGTAGTATAACGATTTTTTTTCCCATCTGGGAAAGTGCGATAATGAAACCTTAAAAGACTGAATGACCTTCCTATAACATAGCTGGCAAGTTTCAGCCTGTCTGTCCCTTCAGCCTGGGTTCTTTCCACTCTCCCCCCCCCCCCCCACTTGACATGGTGTAAGCACCAGCCTTGGGTTCACCATTACCCATGGCACCACACGGGGGCATCAGTGCAGAGGACCTGCAGACAGTCATGTAAAAAATAACTAGTTTTTTAAATCTTCTCAACAATCCTGTGAGAGAAACATGGATATAGTCATTTCTGTGAGCATTCTAATATTACAAATATGGATACTGCTGCTTAAAGAGGAAAAATGGCTTGTGTGGGTTCCAGAGGTTGAGACTCCATTCTGTCTGACTCCAGAGTCTCACACTCCTCCAGTCCCCACCCCTGCATACCAGCACCCTCAATAGAGGGTTCTACCATGACAGAATCGTGCTGTATACACTGCACGATGCAATGGGCAACAGTCATCCATGGCTATTGAGTGCTTGAAATGCAATGGAGCAATTGAGTTTTTAATTTTTTAAATTTTTAATTAATTTACATTTAAATAATCTTTGGTAGCCAGTAGCTACAAAAGTGGATACTTAACTTACATCATAAATGAACTAGGACAAAGGCTCAGGTATATGCTCCCCCATCTCCCCCTCTCCTCCCAGCCCTCAGCTTTTTTTACTGTCACTGCTTACTAAGATCTAACCATGTCAAAGGTGGTGAATGCATGGGGGGGTGGGTTGGAGCAAGATGATCAGACCTAGTGTCTGCTCTGGCTTCTGTTCAAGGTAGGGAGCTTAGACATGTGCGTAAATAACTAAGATACAAAGTTGAAGGTTTAATGTTCTAAGTACCCTAAGAGAGGAGCAGATAAGGCCAGGGGATAAGAGGGCTCGCCCTGTGTCCTTATAGGGCTGTCGGGGGAGCCTGAGATAACTGATGAGAATGTGCGTTAACAGTAGCGTGCTTTGTAAATCATCAGGCACTCTGCAGACACAAGCCATCAAAGACAACACGGTCTTAACCATGTGACCTAATAGTATCGCAGGGGCTGGAGTCTCTGGTCTCATTCAATATTCAGGAGTCCACCCTGAGGGGTGCAGGAGCCTGTGCACTTTGCTTTTTTAGAGAGGTGGAGAGGATGGAAAGATCAGGCACCTGTCTAAGGACAAACAACTGATTGGGATGGAGCCTGCTTTCCTGACTCCAGGATTGGGAATCTCTGCACTGCCCTCACTGCCCTCGGCAGGTTTTTTGAGTCATTATCCATCCACCCTTATTACTGGCACTGGCGGGGCTCAGAGGGAAATAATCCTGAGGTTTAGGCAATTCTGAAGCTAGCCGAAATGTGCTACAGCTACGCCCCTGACCCAGGGCAGGTCTTTTGGGCACATCTAGGCCTTTGTCATAACAGAGGATGTGCCAGAGGATGAGGTCAGCGGTGAGGCCATTCTGGTGTGGCCAGAGGTGGACCCAGATTCCACAGTCTTGCAGGTTGTCCAAATAGGCAGGGTCCCAAGGGACTTAGATCTCCTGGCATTCACTCCTGAAGGATCTCAGCCCAGGAGAATGATTAAAAGTTGGTGGTCTAAAAGGCTCACAAGTGCCTTCCATTCTTCCACCCAGATCCCTCTTTATGGAGATGAGATCATGACCTAGAAAAGTCAGGAGATAACTGACCTTGCTTCTGTTCTATTAAATCTAAATTTTCTGATTCTCATCCTGAACTACATTTCTAGCTAAATTAATTTAGGACTTTATTCAGGGTTTTCTTGGAAAATTTAATACAGAACAACATGTATAAGTGATTGCATAATTGTGGTTGTTAATGTCTTCAGGAGATGGCTGGTTGATGTCTGTCCATGGACTCGGGCATGTCAGAGCCAGGAATGACCTTGGGGCTCATCATCAAGCCCTCTACCTTATAGATGGGGAGACTAAAGGCCAGCTAGTTGAAGGATTTGCTCAGGTCACATAACAAACTGGCAGCATCACCCCTCAAGAACAGTTTTAGGTCTGTTTCCTCGGGAAAGATCCCCTTAACTTTTTTAGCACACACGGATCCCTCTGTTCATCCCCCTCTTTACATTTTTATTATCCATCCCCCTCTTAACATTTTTATTATCTCTCCCACACACTTTAACCTTCTACTGGATACACAACTCCAAGGAAAGGGAATTAGCAGGTATTTAACATCTGCTTGGGGCCAGGATTTGCATGATTATCTCATTAAGCCTCTCAGCAATCCAGGAAGAGGATGTAATTATCCCTTTTTTGAAAGGCAGTGTGGAAAGTTGCAGAGAGGAGCAGTAGCTTGCCCTGGACCACACAGCCGTCTTATTAATTTAGTCAGTAAAATTTTACAGCACACCTGCTCTGTATGAGGTAGTGCTCTAGGTGGAGTGAAGCCCTTTATCTCATAGAATTTATGTTCTAGTGGGAGACACAAAGGATAACAAATAGAAATATTTCCTTAGAGCTCCAGCCAAATGAGATTGTTATAGTTCCTGAAAACATCCCACAATCTTCCTAGTTTTGCTCCCCTGATCAGGAAGTCAACCTTCAGTCCACACACTGTCAGAGTGGATCTCCAACTAGAGCCTGAGAACGAACTCACATTGAGCATTTATCGTATATTGGTGTTCTAGGCTGGTTACATACCTGACTGACCTCTTCTCCTCACAAGAGCCCAGCGGGATCAGAACTATTATCCAACTTTATAGATAAGGAGCCTGAGGCTCAGAGAGGTCGAATTTGTCCTCTATTGCCACTTCATGTGCTGTGTCTAGTAAGTGGTAGAGTATGGGCAAGCTGTCTCCAGAAGTCATGTGCTTGAGTTTTGCTCTGTCCTCAGTCAGACAGAACTCTTTCCACCTTCAAGTCATGTTGAACCATGCTGTTTGAAACAGTATAGTAATGGGAGAGATCACAAAAGTGCTGAAGAGCAGGCCCAGATTGAGTTCAAGTGCAGGCAATCATGTCATCTCTCTCGACTTACAAGTTTAACATTTTGAGAGGTTCAAATATTCATCCTACAGAATCATCTGTATAGAAGCACCCTTGGGTACAGCCCCTGAGCTTCATAGTAGATACATAGTCAATGTTTGCTGATCTGAATCTGGATGGAGTAAATAAGTTAAATATGTTGGTCCTTCCTTCCCTGGCCACATTGTGACTTTCCAGTTAGGCTCTGTTGCAGTGTGCTGCCTTAGTAAAAGAATGTGCCTCTCCCTTGATCATCATCTGATTTTTCTACATACAAACTTCACGTTGATTGGACTGTTTTATTTGCTTCTGTAAGTGCAGTAGCAGCCTTGCATATAATTCACACAAGTGATAATTACTTAATGACTGAGCTGATTTTAAATGGAAAAGCCCTGTACCCTTGAACATCTGCCTTCCTGGCCACAAGGCCAAAGCCGATTGGTCCAATCTGGTTATCCGTCTCTGGGATCAATCATTTTCTCTCTCCAAGGGATTTGTAATTGGGACTTGCAGATGCAATCAGTGGGCTGTGGGAGACAAGTCAAAGGCTCCTATGAACTTCAAGGCTGTTCCAGTTAATGATAGCTGTGAAAAAGTGACCTTAGAGTATAAGTCAACCATTTATTATACTCATGAATTCAGAGAATCTAGAATTCAGAAAGGACATAATAGGGATAACTTGTTTCTGTTACACTATACTGAGGTCCTAGTTTAAAGATTCAAATGTGGGAATCATTTGAGATGTCATTCACCCATAGCTCTGGCCGTGGATGCTGGCTTTCTACTGGAGGCCTCAGTTCTTTTCCACGTTATCTTACCAGACTAGTTTGGGCTCCCTCACAGGATGATGGTTGGTTCCCAGACCAAATGTCCCAGAGAGAAATTAGGTGGAAATCATATTGTCTTTTATGATTTTGACCTCTGATGCCACTTCCACTGTGTTCTGTCCCTCAAGGAAATCACAATATCAGCTTTGCTAGGAGGAGACATACGTTCTGTCTCTTGATAGAGAATAGTCAGTTCCTGGAAGTATTTGAAGAATTAAAAATATAACCAATCTGGAAAATACAGTGCCACAGGTGCCACGGTCTGCCACTTGGGAGCTTCTGTAATGGGTTATATACGAGAAAAAAATCCAAAGATGATATATAGAGAAAAAGACTGTTGAATGGAACAGACAGACCAAGAAACATGAAAGAAAATGCCATTTGTCAGAGAGCTTTACAGTTGGGTTTTCCAAAGGAGATACTTCCGAGTTTGGGGCTTAAGATGTTTGTTAGGGATCCACACTTGGGAAGGGAAGTTGGTGAAACAAATCCTAGGCAGCAGGAGAAGCTGCACAGTGGGAGCAGTCTAACAGAGCTTGGCCAACCCAGTGGGGCATCTAGAGTGAATTTTTGCCCATCAGAGTTTTTCCTGGTCAGGTTGAAATGACTAGGCCTTTATACCCTACCTTGCTTAATTATAGACTTTGGGCTACCCCAACAGGAGCACCACTTTCAGTGAGCTGGGGCTCTGAAGTAGCTGACAGCTGAAAGCTCTCTGCTAATGTCAGTCCTCTCAGCGGGAAAGCACATTTTTCCCTGAATGGGGCTCTGTGTGGTGCATCTCTGTGTCTACCACGAGGGGGAAGACTTTTCAGTTGTTGTGGGTCCTGCAAGTGAGTTCCATGAAATGCCCTTCCATAGTTACATGCACCACCCTCCGTTAAGTCGAATGGATTTCCATGTCTGGTAACCCAATATGCCAGCCGAGGGCTCTGGATCTCCATTTCTCTACCTGTAAAGCAAGGGGGTTGGATGTGCTTTCCTGCTTTGAAATCTGGAGATTCTTATCGCCTTTTACACAGCCAGCTCTGAGGAAAGTGGAACACAGCTCACTTGTTGCTACGAGCTTCTTATCAGATACAGACCCAGACAGACACTGTCTGGCCTAACTGCTCACGTGATGATTATTCACCCCATCCAGAAGAAAGTGCCAGGTGATATCTGAGCTGTGGCAGCAGCCAGCTGGCTCCAAACACATTCCAGGTACAAAAATAGTTTACGAGGAGCACTAAGCTCCAATAATTCTTACTGCAGACTCTAGGAACCCCAAGACCGCCTGAAAAATGTTGGGAAATGCAATTCCTACCTCAAAGCTTCCCATTTCTCACTTTGCAAGGCAGAGTGGTGTTAAAGAAAGCAGATTGCTGCAGAGACGGAGGATGTGGGTATGAGGCAGTTCTAGAAAGCAGACTCTTGGGCAGCACCCAGCACTGGAGCTGCACAGATCTATTTGCCCAGGTGGTGTGCTAATCATCTAACCCTTGTGTTATGGTTTATTTAGATGTAGTATCCCCTGAAAGCTCATGTGTGAGACAATGCAAGAATGTTTGGAGGAGGAATAATTGGGTTATAATCTTAACCTAATCCCTGATGGGATTAAATGAGGTTGTAGGGTGTGGCTGGAGGAGATGGGAATTGGGACGTGGCTTTGGGGTATATATTTGTATCTGGCAAGTGGATCTCTCTCTCTGCCTTCTGGTCACCATGATGTGAGCTGCTTTCTTCTGCCATGATGTTCAGTCTTACCTCGAACACTGAGGAATGGAGCTGGCCTTCTATGAACTGAGACCTCTGAAACTGAGCCCTCAACTAAACTTTTCCTCCTCTATAGTTGTTCTGGTCAGACCTTTTAGTCACAGCAGCAAAAAAACTAACTAAAACACCTAGTCTCTTAAGTATGCATCCTCATCTTCAAAGTATATCTCAAATTTATCTCAGGTGTATTTTGAACAGTGAAAAAGTAATGCATTAGATGCCTTCTAGCATAACACCAACCACATTCTCAAACAAGTATGATTTATTGTCAAAGAGGAATATAACCTTCCCATTATTAAGACCCTGCTCTGTTTCAGGCATGTGACAAGTGCTAGGGAAACAAACACTAAAATATGCTTCAGCCTCAAGGACTTTCAGTAGAATGGGGAAGACAAATTATTGTTCTAATTGAAACTCTGTCACATCTCAGCTAAGTGACTTTGGGCAAGCCATTCCTTGCCCAAGCACCATACTTCACTCCTAGTGTTGCAGTGGTGACTGAATGGACAACACATGACCAGACGCCTGGCTGCGGCTGGCAGCATCTCTCACTGTACCCTGTACGAGTGCAGATCTGCTGTATGTGCTCGCAGTTTCCATGGGCTGCTCAGCAGAGGGGACTCCTTGACACCCTAAAACCTCAGGGGATTTTGCCCAGCTCCCTTGGCTATTTGACCCTGCTTTTTTTTTCTTACTTTGTGGGCCACATTAAGGCAGAAGTATGAAATTATGGTGGGTTGGAAACCAGGAAATCCCAGGTTCAAGTCCTTGGTTTCCTGCTTTGAGGCTCAGAGAAATTAAAATGCCATGCAGTTTTAGTTTCCTGATTTATTCACTGTGGGGACAAGGAAGGAGATTTGGATCTGAGTAGTTTATAGGCCTGGCTCTTCCACTATGTGAAATCCGATGGAGGAGCCTTCCTTTGAGGCCTTGTGTGTTCTTATGTGGGCAGTGGTCCCAGCTATTATACCTCCTTCATAGGAGCATTATGGCATTCAGTGAGATAGTATTTATAAAGTATTTAATACAGTGCATGGCATAGAGTAAGTGAATAATGGAAAGACATTCCTCATTATTAGTGAATAATTTACAATTCAAAATAAATGTAAGAGGTACATGATAAAAACAAAGCTTATCAAATGAAGAAATTAGGGCTCAGAGAGTTAACCAGTCTATTGTGATGCTTTATTTACGTGATCTCAGTGCCTGACACGGAGGATCTGGGGCTTGTGTTTGTCTTACCCCAATCCCTACAAATGGCACTTGTAGTCTAGATAACATGTTTAAAGGACATTCTTTTTCACAGTTTTAATCTGACTTTTTTTTTTTTCCTCTCAAGGAGAAAAAAAATTCTCTCTCTAGAAGTGAAGGTTTATTTTTTGCTTTTTTTTTTTTTTTTTTCCCCCAACTAGGAAACTTCAGGCTGGATGTCCACCAGGCAAACTAGTACAGTAAGTGAGATGTGAGTTTGTGTCTTGAGGATCTTGAGTCAGGCCTGAAGATCCCAGGGCCCAGGTCCACTTGGTGTTATCATGCTAGGCCACTTGTGGCTTTATGGTGCTTTTGGTGATTCGTGTTGAAGGAATGAGTGAGTCCCTTGTGCTGACACACACACACATGAAAGCTCCTTATGATGCGCATCCTCTCTCACCCTGGAAACCTGGAGGGCTCCAGGAAGAGAGAGCTCCCACTGGGTGCATCGCTCAGCTCCCAAACTGACTGTAGGGATGCAGTGACTCACTGCTCCTAACACAGAGACAGAAAGCCACGGTCAGTTTGGCTACCATGAATGCTCTTGGAAGCTACAGAGCCAGAAGACAAGTCACATTTCTGAGCTTAAATTTTAAAAGAACTAGGAAATACTCTAAATTTAGTTTTTACTCTCTTCTGGGATCAGTCATCTTAGAGAGATGTTATTTCATTATGAAAACCTGAATTGAAGTCATGATAGCTCATCACGCTGTAAATTCCCAGGCCCCTGGTCCACAGAGAACCAGAGGTCTCAGGTTCTGTTGCAATCATTTCTCAGCCTAGGCTCTGAGGGCTCAATCCCCACTCTGCCTCAATGGCTGAAAAAGTGCTGATGGTTCCTAGTACTTCACATGTGCTCTGCAGTCTTTCCTTTTACTCTCTCAGCTACCTTCCTCCACACCTTAGTGAAGGAGACATTCTTGTTCCCATGTCTCAGTGAGTTAAAGAGGGCTCCCAAGATCTCATAGTGGGGGAGCTGGGAAGTGAACCCCTGGCGTCCTCTTATCCAGAGCCTCTGCTCTTTTTGCTGCTCCACAGGGGACGAGTCCTGGTCCTCCCTCCCCACGATTGCTGTGTTCCTAAGTGCCTGATGTGGCCAGGCTCTCCACTAACCTTGAATTCCAGTAACACAGCCCACACAAAACTTCGTGCTGCTGCATGTGACACTGGGCTGGAGTTGGGCTTTTCATTCATAAAATGAGGAGGTTGGCCAGGTGGTCTCTTGCTTTTATTCCAACTTGAGTTCTTCACAGTAATGGTTCCCAAATCCAGGCTACACTTTCAAATCCCCTGCGGGAGATTTTCAAAAATGCTGATGCCCAGGCATCTTTCTAATTTGGGTCTAACTGGTTTGAAGAGGGGCCCAGACACGAGGTTTTAAAAAGCTTACCAATGATTCTAATGGGCAGATTGAGAATCACTGGTTTAGAGTTCCCAGTCTTTGCTCATGTACCTTATTGGTAAAATCATCGATGTGTTGCTCTAGCCAGAAATTTAAGGTCAGCTTTGTTCTGTTAACACTACCACTGTCATATCTACCTAACAAGTATTTCTAACTCCAATATTTGCTCCATTCCGCCTTGTTCTTTCTCTCTCTCCTGTTTTTCCCTAGCCCAAGACCATTATCCTTTTCCTGCAGAACTGCAGTAACCACTGTGGTGGGTACAGGAGGTGGCCCCTTCACCACTCACATCCCTTTCCTTGTTCTTAACTCAAAATTAGCTTTGTAAGCATTCAAGTCTCTCCTACATGACTCAGAGGCAGCTACCACCACCTCCAGTTTAAGGGTGACCTAATAAAAACAGTCTGGCATGGTACACCCCTGGGATTAGGCCTGTGCCCTAAGTGGCTTAATATGACTGAAGGGAGGAGTAGTCTCCTTCTTTCCTGCTGGAGGTAAACAAGAAGCATACAGATCTGATTGCCTCTGTCATCCCTTCTGAGACTCTGAAGGGAAATGGGCTTAGGATGATATGGACTGAGGTCAACTGCACCTAGTGTAGTGTCTGGCACACATTAGGCATGCCATGTATGATGAGAGGAATGAAGGAATTTGATATCAAATCAGTCTGAGTTTTCGTGTACTATAAAACAGAGGCTGGCAAACTTCGCCTGCAAGGGAACAGTTTGGGTATTTTAGGCTTTGTTCAGGCTTGCTACAACTACTCAACTTGTAGAACAAAAGTAACCACAGACAATAGGCAAGTGAATGAGAAGGGTTATGTTCTAATAAAACTTTACTTAGAAAAATAAACAGTGGGCCTGATTTGGCCCCCTGGCCTATATTTTGCTGATATATGGCACAAAGGAGGAAAAGAGATTGGACAAGATTAGGAACAGCAATTCCTGAGCTGCTTAAAGACTCTCTGGCTTTTATGACAGATGTCGCCTATCACTCATAATCCTTTAAATGCTGAGCAGCATTCAATTTCCTACACCTCAACCTAGCACAATCAGTCAATCCATCTCTTTGCCATCCCTGCCTAGATAATACTCTTAGTTTCTTACAAAAGCCACGACTGGGAATCCAACACCTGGGTTTTAGAATTCAGTTTTCCACTTGTGCACTGTGTGGCATTATCTCCGGCACTTTCTCTGTGCTTCAGATCACCCTAATACGGGGACTTTTACTGACAGAAACTTGAAGGATTACCTAGGTAAAGATTCCATTAAAAGTCTGCCTGGTTTTACCCGCCCTGTGTTTTCTATGTGGTCAATTAAGCAAAGAATAATAATTTAAGCCAGTTGTGATAATAAAGTTAGAACCTGGGCTCATATTTTTTCCTTTCCACCTTACTGGATTATTGAGAGGAGATCATGGCTTCCGTAGCAGAGAATGGCTGACGGCCCATTCCAGAAGGCCCCCTTTCCTCCCCTCGTGCCACTCGCCAAGCTTTCCAAATATGCCCCTTTCACCTTCCATGTCACTGATATTTTCCTTTTGAGACTCCTGACATGTTTAATTCCTTGGCTAAGCCCTCTCCCCGTCCACATGTCGCCACCCTTGGCATACAATTTATTTTCTACACACACATAAAATCAAGACTGGACATTTTTCTCTCCTGTGAACTCTTGAGCAATTGCCTTTGGAGCCACTCTCCATCACGGTGGCAATAATACTCCAAGGGTGAATTCCTTTTTATTTGTTTAGCATGTCCTATTCTAGATCAGATTTCATCGAGGGCAGCCTATGTCAGCAGAAAACCATACCTCTTCATTGAAAATGTGTCTTTCCTATCAATTAATCAAGGAAGGAGAAAAAGAAACAACAACGAAGCACCTACTATGTGCCAGCCATGATGCTAGTGTTTTTACACACCCAGTTAGTCTTCAAAGCGGTGCTGGGAGGGAGGCTGATTAGTCCACATTGTGCTGATGGGAAAATGGTTAAATGATTGGAGAGAAAAGGTTGGAATGGATTTTCTGGGTCCTAGTTGTATCAGTCAGGGCACTGCAGAGATACTGAACCAATAGGACATATGTGTGTATCTCTTTGTGCATACACATAAATTATCTATTATATATGTTATCTATCTATCTATCTATCTATAGATTTATTTAAAGGAATTGGTTACTAATACCATGGGGGCTGGCAAGTCCTAAATCTGCAGAGCAAGCAGATAGGCTAGAAGGCTGGAAATTTAGGTAAGAATTATATGATAGAAGCAGGTTCAAATTTGTAGAGCAAATCAAGGTAGAAGCTCAGGCAGACTGTTCTATGTCAAAGTATCAAGGCAGAAGTCCTTTTCTGGAAAATATCAAGTTTTTCACTTAAGGCTTTTAATCAAGTAGACGAGGTCCATCCACATTATGGAAGGTAATCTGCTTTACTTGAAGTCAACTGATCAAAACATTTTTAAAATGCTAATTGCATCTACAAAATACCTTACAGTAACATCTAGACTAGTGTTTGACCAAATAACTGGGCACCACAGCCTAGCCACATTGACATATCAAATTAACCATCACAAAACCCTTTATTTTCTATTTCTTATAGTTCCCTGGACCACATCGAGCTCCAGAAGATAACTTTCTTAAGTGTTCTTAGAATGAGTTGACTTGGAATGCACGTGAAGGTTAGCATAGGATCTGGGACTTGGGAGAGTCCCATTTAATGACTATGGCAGATACCATCTTTTCCTCAGAGGACTTTTCGTTAGGATTTGTAGTTAGGATCTTGCCTAAAGGACCTTATTGAATGTCTAGTGTTCTTAGGAAAAGATCTGAGCATCCCAATGTATAGGGTCTCTGCCTATTTCTGCAGCCTCCCAATGACCCCTTCTCTGCACACACAGTGCCAGGTTTAATGGCTGATGCTGTTTGATGCCTCCGGGCTCTTTGTTCTTTTGAGGGGAACACTTTCTTCCCTCCTCTGCTACTGCTGTTCTCATATGAGTAAATTTGAGATGATCCCTTAGGTCTCAGCTCTATATCCATTTTCTCTGGAACCTTCCCAAGTCTGCCTGATGTCCATGTGCTAACCACAGGGCCTACAACCCTGTCCACCTCTTCACCTGTGAGTTTCAAGTGGGCAGTGTTGATGTCTCATTTGCTTAGGCCTCCAGTGCCCAGGGCAATAGCTGGTATGTGGTGGACATTTAATAATATTTGTTCAATATCAAGTGCAGATGAGAATTCAACCTCTGATATTCTTTGTCATCTTTCCAGTGCAGATGAAAGTTTTTTTTTTTCCTCCCAAGTCAATTACTGTTTGAACATGAGTTCCTCCAAACACCCGTCATTATATCATAAATGTTCCTTCTGAGGAACAATTAAAGGAGTCAAGAGGTGACTCTCTTCTCAGTGGAATTCATGTCAAGCACACAATGTGCTCTCTCCGTAGGAACAGGATGTAGTAGGCTGGCCTGGACCCAGGTCATGAAGGATGAGTTTAATGTGGAATCATTGCCCCATGGACTCACCCTGAGGCTGCTCCAGGAAGAGCGACATGAAGATGACAGGTACATACATTCAAAATTACTTCAAGGTGGTCTCAGTCCCATTACTATCCCCAGGAGCCTGGCCTGGAGTTGATGTGGACACATTAGCAGTGAGCACGGAGACATTGATGTATATGTGTTTAGTCTGAACAGGTCCAGCAGGGCTGCGTCACTATGGAGCTCCGCCACCTCCAAAAGAGAAGAGAGATGGGGGGTGCTGAGCATGTGCTCAGCTCTTCCTTCCTCAGTCTATCTGTCAAGGTCACAGCTCTGGTCACCCTATAATGAGGTTTCTATTTTGTTCTTCTCTATAAACAAGTTATAAGCCCTCCACCTTGGAGAACCCTTAAAGGAGTTAATTCAAGTCTATTTATTTCAACATTTCCGGAGTAGTTATTTTTAGTTTATTTAAAAATATTTATTGAGGCACTGAACTCTGCATCAGGAATGCAATCATAAGCAAGGAGCTATAGCCCCGCCTTCAAGGAACTTACCGTCTCATGGGGGAGATGCTTGGAGAAGAGAACCCAGAAATGGAAGGTACCCTGCCCCTGCCTCCCACAGTGCTTACTGTGTACACAGAGCCAGGCCAGTGCCTGGGGTACGATCAGATGGTTCATATTTACCATCTTACTTCATCTTAACAACAATCTTCTAGAAGTAGGTATTATTATGACTATGAAGGTAAAGAAATAAACTCCAAATTATTTTTGGGGGGGTACCAGGGATTGAATTCAGGGGCACTCGACCACTGAGCCACATCCCCAGCCCTGTTTTGTGTTTTATGTAGAGACAGGGTCTCACTGAGTTGCTTAGTGCCTTGCTGTTGCTGAGGCTGGCTTTGAACTCGTGTTTCTCCTGTCTCAGCCTCCCTAAGTGCTGGGATTACAGGCGTGCGCCACCGCGCCCAGACCAAATTATTAATAAACTTTGCATAACAGCTTAAAATCAAGGAAACAGAATAGATTTAAACCAAAGCCAACTGGCTTTAAACCAATTCTTCATTGTTCTACACTGCCTCTCTCTAGTATTAGAAGGTTTCTGATGAGTCTGATTTCCTGTTCATTTATGGAAGAGTTATAGTGATGGTGCAGAAGGCACAGAGGAAGCACAGAAGATGAGGGCATTGGGCTGGGCTTCAAAGAATACAAAGGAATCTACCACGTGGAAGATTTGAGAGGGTATTCCAGAGATGTGCACAGTGTTGTGCTGGAATGTAAGATGGTGCTGGGGTCAGGAAGTGGGGGGAGGATGGGAAAAGAGGCTACCAAAGGAGGGCCAGGAAAGACATTGTGAAGAATAGAAACCATTAGTATGCTTAAGCCATATGTCAATAAAACCAGAGTTAAGAACAAACCCTGGTGGCAACATAGAATTGGCCAGCAGGGGGCGACAGAGAGTTCAAAGCTAGGAGATCATTAGGAAACCAAAAAAAACCAAACAACCCAATCAATAAACGGGCCAAAGAGCTGAACAGACACTTCTCAGAAGAAGATACACAATCGATCAACAAATGTATGAAAAAAATATTCAACATCCATAGCAATTAGAGAAATCTCATCTAGTCAGAATGGCAGTTATCAAGAATATAAGCAACAATAAGTGCTGGCAAGGATGTGGGGGAAAAGGCACACTCATACATTGCTGGTAGGATGGCAAATTGGTGCAACCAACCTGGTTGAATCTCCTGGAAATTGGAGATTATGGAGATTCCTTAGAAAACTTGGAATGGAATCACCATTTGACCCAGCTATTCCACTCCTCGATCAATACCCAAAGGCCTTAAAAACAGCATACTACAGTGATGCAGCCACTTCGATGTTTATAGCAGCACAATTCACAGTTGCTGAACTGTGCAACCAACCTAGATGCCCTTCAATAGATGAATGGATAAAGAAACTGTGGTATGTATACACAATGGAATATTACTCAGCATTAACAGAGAATAAAATCATGGCATTTGCAGGTAAATGGATGAAGTTGGAGAATATCATGCTGAGTGAAGTAAGCCAATCCCCCAAAACCAAAGCCCAAATATTTTCTCTGATTAGTGGATGCTGATCCATAATGGAGGTGGGGGTGGGGAGTACTGGAGAAATGGAGGAACTTTGGATAGGGCAAAAGGGAGGGAAGGGATGGAAGGAGTTTGGGGGTTAGGGTTAGGGTTAGGGTTAGGCCAAATGTTTTCTCTGATAAGTGAATACTGATCCATAATGAGGGGGACAAGGGAAGAGAGGAGGATCTTGAGATTGAGCAGAAGGGAAGATGGGAATGGAAGTGGGTGGGGGGAAGAAGTTGGAATGATACAGACATTATTACTCTATGTGTGGGTATAATTGAATGAATGGTGCAATTACATATAAACCATAGAAATGAAAATTTGTGTTCCATTTGCGTAAAAAATAAAATAAAGTAAAATTAAAAATTAACACATAAGAAAATAAAACCAGTTATTATAAAACCTAAAAAAATAAAAATAAAAAAATAAAATGATTCTGTGTTGTGGACACATTTATCAGTGACTCTGATATGTTCCATTGGGAAGAATTGGATATGCTCCACAGCTGATCAAGAATTACTTAAAAGTTTTTAGGTATTAAAAAAAAAAAACAAAAAAACAAGCCGGGCGCGGTGGCTCAAACCTGTAATCCTAGCACTTAGGGAGGCCGAGACAGGAGATTCGCGAGTTCAAAGCCAGCCTCAGCAATGGCGAGGTGCTAAGCAAATCAGTGAGACCCTGTCTCTACATAAAACATAAAAAATAGGGCTGGGGATGTGGCTCAGTGGTCAAGTACCCCTGAGTTCAATCTCCAGTACCAAAAAAAAAAAAAAAATTCTCACATTTGTCTCGTAATTACAATCTCTTAAGGCAACATTGGACTTTTTTTTTTTTTTTTCTGGTGTATGAAGTAATAAAAGAAGGTACTATATATAATAATAATGATGCTGTAGGGTTCACTGGATTCATGGTCAAAACTTCCTTTCTGTACTAGAGGAATTATTCTTTTAGCTGCTGGGAGGGTTGCCAACTCATAGTCCCCTTTCAGGATTATATCATCTAAAGAGAGGTGCATCTCCCAAGACCAAAATTCCTTCCTAAGGCAACCCAATTCAGTAATGGAAGTCCATGGAGTTAAAATGCCTGGCTCCCTTGCTCCAATGTGGGACAAGTGTGAAAGACTCTCCTGCTTGTAGGCTCCTGTGTTATTGACTGCGACCTCTGATATGGCTGCACTGCAGTCTGCTCCTTCGTCTGCCTGACTCTGCTTCCTGACCTTCCCTTTCCCATATGGAGTCCTGAGAGTACTCCCTAAGCACTACATGTTCATCTCCATCTCAGCCTGCTTTTAGGGGACTGATCCTACTGACAATGATGGTTGCAGACAGCTTTTATGCCTGGCCCTATGTGAGGGGCGTGTACATGTGGTCTCATTCCCCCCTCACAGTACCCAATATCACAGCCAAGTAGCCTGCCCTAACAGCACCATCCTGCTGCATGGGCATCACAGAATCTTTTTACCCACAATCTTAGGTGGCTTTAAATTCTTCCTGGAAGTACAGGGCAGGGGTCCTAACTCTACACATATCAGAAATTGAGGCCCACAAAGAAACTTTTCCCCAAGATCATAAATCCTGAAATGTTGCAGAACTGTCTAACTTTCTGGTCAATTCCAACTACCTAGAGAATTCTCATTTCTTCTCATGCTTCTTAATACATTAATATCCCAGGCAGGCTGGGGCCAGGATTTCTGTGCCCTGGTCCAAAAACTGGGTACTTACCAGTTATTGTGACTTTTAAAAACTCACTCAAAACACATGGCCTAAATGGAAAAGACAAGACTGACTCATATAGAGTGTTGGTGCCCAGGAGGCCCTCAGGGAAGGAAAAAGGATGAGGGATAGGGCTGGAGAGGAAAAGAAGAGATGAAGGAGGGGAGCAGGGAGGGGAAGGGAGAAGAAGAAGGAAGGGGAGTGAAGAGGAGGAGAAGAGGAAAGAGGCAAAGGAGGTCAGGGAGGAAAAGAGAGAGAGGAGAAGAAGAAAGAAGAGGGAATAGAAGAGAGGGAGAGGGGAGGGACTGGACAAGGGTGTTCCACTGCTCTAGGAAATAAACAATGGCAACTTTCCTGCCCACGAGGCAGCCGGTTCAATGTGGCTTTGAACTCCTCAGGACAATATGCTTTATCATCTGGAATAATAAATGCAGACCTGGTGGGCTGCTATGGAGTGGGCTGGCTATGGGTTCCTCGATATGCCAACAGCAGGCAACCTGCTGTTGGTGTCAGCACAGAGGAGCCCAGGAGGGTGTCAGGGAAGGACCAGGGCCAGGGGAACCTCAGCTGGTGCTCAGTGAGCTGTTCAAAGAAAACAAGGTCTCCAGGGCCGGGGGGACCCTCCTGTTGCTGGTGACTCTGAAATGATGTGGGTCCTAGAGGGAGCGTGGTATTTTTAGCTCTCTAGTTGCTTTGAAAGAAAGAAGCAGAGCCACAGTGTGCAATTTATTATTTTGGGGCACATAATAGCTAACAGCTCCAAAAACACTCTGGATATGCTCCACAGCTCATCAAGGAGCACATCAACGAAAAATGAGGATAGGATAAACACCATATGTGTCAGAGCGCGGCTGGCGGGCAGGGGCTTGGGGAGTCAGAGCTGTGCTAGCCTCTGCTGGGACGGAAGATAGTCACTCACCCATTAGATCCTCAGTGGGTCAACCTTCTCCTGGTTCTGGAACAACATTTCGGTTCAGTGAGACCTAGTGGAAATTCTCATTGCCTAGGCCACTTAGAGGTTGTGGAAATTTCCTGGGGAAGGGAGTCAGCCCAGGGACTTTACCTGTCCACTTACTTGATATGGCTTGGGAGGTGCCACATGGTTACCATGGGCCTAGTTAGATGGAGATCCAAGATCTCTCTGCCCACAGGGCCAGTGGGAGCACCTCTGCTCTTGTGCAGGCATCTGAGGTTCCAGACACAGTACCACCAGAAGGCTGCACGCCTTCCCCAACATGCACAACTGTGGGCACTATTCCTGCTGTGTGTGCTCTTTGAAAGCTCATGTCAAGGCTCGACCCTGCTTGGAGGGCAGAGCTCTAAGAGCGTCTCAGAGCAGATCCTTTCCTTTTGTACACAGCCCTATACAGGCCTCCCACTGCCTGCAATACTCAATCTTGGGAAACAGGTGAATATAGACCTCTGCTGAGCCAGGTTGTGGCTATGACACCCTTCGGCTGTCCCAGTTGTTAGAACTTGGTGCTTCCCAGGAAGATGATACATTTATGAATGCACCTTTAAAGATCCCTTCTCTTTCTACTTTACAAGGCTGTTGAGCATGTTCAAACAGTGCAAAAACACCTAATAAAAGGTAAAGTATATGCATATTTGAAGGATTGTCTCAGGGGGACAGAAAATAGAGGTGCAGGGAGCCAAAACAGAATTTCTTCCTCTTCCCTCCATCCCCCTCATCCCCCTCCAACCCCCCCATCCCGGCTTCCAACCCAAATACCTACAAAAACATTTGACACTGCTCAAATCCTCGAGAAATACCAAGGAATGAGACATACAAGATTTCCCTGCTCCCAGGAAACATGTATTCTGTTGAAAAACCAAAGCAAACAAATAAACATGGTTTTAATAATGAATGAATGAGATAACAGACAACAAGGTGCAGTGAGAAACCAGCCAGCTCTGCCTGGAGCTGGACATGTGGCCTTAGAGCCACTTGCACCTTTGTTCCCCCTGTGCCATGTGGGACAACGGTGATGAGGACCAAGTCAAGTCAAAAGCCTAGTTTATGGCTTCCTAGGGCCTTATCCCTGGGGGAAAGAGCTTGTTAAGCTCCCACCCCTTCTTACCACTAACCTTTGAAACCTTCTGCATTGGTTTCTAGGACTTTGCTCAGGCCCTACATGGTGGCTGGCTGTGGTCAGCTAGGGTGGAGCCTTGACTCCCTCCTACTTCCAGACTCCCAGCTAGTTCGGGGTCTCTTTTCCATCTGTACAAAGAGGGAGTTGGATTAGAAAATCACCATTTTGTATCTTCTAGCATTGACATTCTCTGATTTTGGCTTATGGATAAATCTTTTATGAGAATGCTTTTCCTCTTCAACTAATGAGCTCCAATTAGTTTTACTGATCTCTATGAACTGAAGGTTCTGAGACAAAATATTGTGGACTTGCATATTTTATATCCCTGCAGAGCAGTTAGTGTACTTGGTGTCCTCAAGGCTGTGGACACACAACACTTGCCACCATAAGGATTTGATGGAGGTCAGCTAGAGAGAGTAGGGTTGGTTGTCCAGAGGTCAGAGCAGGCTGTGTTCTATTCTACAGCAATGGGACTAATTGGCAATAATGTCCAGGTGTATCCGTGTGTGTATGTGTTTACTCCAGAATATGCATGCAAGTTTATAGTCTTCCATAAACTCAGGGTTGGATATTTTCTTTATGTTTTGCTCATTTTTTTAAAAAACATTTTTTAGTGATAGTTGGATGCAATATCTTTATTTTTTGATTTATTTTTATGTGGTGCTGAGGATCGAACCCAGTGCCTCACACATGCGAGGCAAGTGCTCCATGTGTGGAGCCCTGCTCCCTACCCAAGCCCTGCTCATTTTCTTTTTTAACATGTTCACTAACTACGTCTGTGCATCCAAAACTGCATGTGTTATTATAAACCTTCACACAGATCTTGAAAAATTGGGTACCACTCTTCCAGTCTTATAGATTGAAAAACTAATGATCAGAGAGGATCTGTACTCAATTTAAAGTTGCACAGCTAGGAAATGACTGAGAGTAATTCTAACTCAGATAGATCTAATGTGAAGGTCCATACACCTTTAGTTAGCAACCTCTTCACGCAAATTGGGCTTTTGAGAGTGAGATAATAAACTTATGATATCAAAGCAGGCTCAGTCAATCTATAAGATCCATCTGTCAATTTCACAGCAGATCTCTTCAGCAAATTGCTAGAATGTAGTTTTCAAATTTTAGGCTGATACTTGCATTTAGTTTCTCTTATCTGACACTGAGTAATTTTGCATTTTTAGGATATAGATGGTCTATACCCACCATATACTGAAAAGCAAAAACACTGTTAGGGGTTGGGAGTTGAGTTTGGTGCTTAAAACCTCAGAGTTATCTCTCCTACCTCCTAGGTTACTCCACATGAAATCCATAACAGAACAAAAAATGAAATATCAAAAATTTTTTTTTTTGGTACTGGGGATGGAACTCAGGGGCACTTGACCACTGAGCCACATCCCCAGCCCTATTTTGTGTTTTATGTAGAGACAGGGTCTCACTGAGACCTTTGCTTTGCGCCTCGCCATGGCTGAGGCTGGCTTTGAACTCGTGATTCTCCTGTCTCAGCCTCCCTAAGTGCTAGGATTACAGGAAATATCAAAATTTTTAATGGCTGAATAAACACAGAAAACCTCTCTGCAAAACAATGGTTTAGGTTGCATTGGGGAAAGTAGCCTAGATTGAAGCATGCTTCATTTCACCTCTTGGATTTAGATTTGAGTGTACAACCTCAGATTTGCAAAGTAAGATATTTGGGTTGGTGAAATGGACCCCAAGTTTACTTACTCAAACAACCACATGAATAAGGGTGGTTTGCCTGATCCTTTCATGTCATACAAGTGACACAGAAAGACAGTTGGTGGGTGTCTCCCCAGCAGATGCTTACTTCAGGCAGACAGGAAGTGGGCAACAGGAAGTGATGGGCAGGCAGAGAGGAAGTGGGCAACAGGAAGTAAGGGGCAGGCAGACAGGAAGTTGTTGACAGTCCACCATTCATGAATCCAGAGAGAAAAGGAGAGACTGTGTGGCCTCAGGAATCAGGATAGGATATATTCACAGCAACAGGTCACATTTCCATGTAGTGTTCTTGCCTACTCATAATCCGGGGTCCAGGACTGTTGGAGTCTATCCAACCAAATGGACAATTCTTTCTCCTCCTGGGAGAAACCAGTAAGGTTAGAGACACTGAATATAAGGATAATAGTAGATTTTCCCTCCTTCATGGACCAAGCCTGAAGTGTTAGGTGAGGGATGACAAAGACGTGTTTCTTCTCAACATCATCTTTTATAGAGCATCAACTCTTTGCCAGATCCTGGGTCAGCAGAAGACAAAAAGAAGAGTTCCTAGTCTCCTGGGGAGCATCATCTATTCCATCAATATTTGATAAGATTAGCTGGGTACAGTGTCACATGCCTGTAGTTCCAGCTACTCAGAAAACTGAAGCAGGAACATAGTAATTTTGAGGCTACTTCACCAAGGCATCAGACTGGTAAACAAAGCCAACTTGGTCTCTGTCCTCAGGGTGCTGGTATTTTACTGGGGGATACATAAAACTCTACTCAGTAAGTAGACAAATAAAATAATGAGGAATTGCTGTGTTATGAAGGCAGCAAACAAAAGGGGCAGAGAGAAATAATGATGGCAGAAACCACTCCAAGTACAATGGTCAAGGAAAGTCTCTCTAATATGTAACTTGGAAGTAAATAATATTAATATTACAAAATTTAAATTGTAGTATAATGTTAAAAGTATTCTGAGTATAGAAGAGAGGAGATGATGACTTCTTTGGCTGGGAAACTTACGACAGTTGAAGTGACTTTGCTCAAAGCCATGGAGTGGGTCACAGGCAAGCCTGGACTAGAATTTGGGGCCAGAAATGTTTCTTTTGCTTAATGCCTTTATCTGGATCCTTTTATTCATGTGTCTTGGATCACTTCCTTTGGATTAGATCGCCTGGTGGGGGTGAGTTGTCTTCAAAGAGTCAGTCTTTATGTCTTGGAAGAAGAATCAAAGGTCATCGAAAAGAAAACATGTGTCATGCTAAAAGTCTCTTTTGAAAAGACAATGAAAAATTAGATTATACTTTAGTTTAAGCTTCAAGCACTTCTTGCTCATCAGTGGGTTTATACCCTCCATAGACTCATAAGACAGGGAACAGATGGAAAACACTTTATAGACTATAATGTACACACGTGAGAAATGATTAGATACCACACACACACACACACACACACACAAGGTGTAGATCTCCCCCTTTTTACCTTTAGAAAATTACTATTCCCATCCCTATCATCTGAGAATTAGAAACAAAAGTGGCTTGGTTACGAAGTGGTGAGAGCTCCCACAAAACACTCTCATCTTCCTTTTATCTTTCCCAGGGACAATCAGCTGCCAGAAATGTGTCACTTCAAGCAGTCCTCCACATTTCACGGAACATCTTATTCGGATAAAACTTAAATTATTACCACACCACTCTGTGCACACTTTTTTCCCTCCTTTTTTCCAAGAACAGTCATAACCAAGCTTGACAAACTACTGATTTCTACCAAAGCAATTTCAATGCCTTTTAGACATCAGAGCCAACAGATGAGAAGAGCTAAGAGCATGGAGGAGCCTCCCATAGACAGATGTCTTTTGCCATTTTATACCATAGCTCCTCTCCTCCAAGTGGCCTTCCCAGGTTGGCTAGCAGTGGATGAGGTTACTCACTAACTGCCCTCTGAACAGAGGAAGTGTGGGGCTCTATTTATTTTATTGTTGCTTTCGTATCCTCTGTCAATGCCAGGCTGTGCTCTGGACATGGGAAATATAATGATGAGTCCTATGACCCAAACCGCATTAAAGGCATAGTAGACACAAACAATTAAACAAATAGAGTGGGTTATGGTTTAGGTATTAGGGGTCCTCCGAAGGCTCATGTATAAGACTATGCAAGAAAGCTTAGAGGTGAAATGATTAGGTTAAGAGAATCTTAACATAATCAGTGCATTAAGCCCCTGATAAGGAGTCACTGGGTGGTAACTGCAGGCAGGCAGCGTATGGCTGGAGGAGGTGGGTCATTGGGGGTATATCTTTGGGGTATACATTCTATAAGGGGAGCTTAGTCTCTTTCTGCTTCTTGGTGTGGTGTCCCGAGATGGTTTCTTCCACCACATTCTTCCACCATGATGTTCTGATTCATCTCAAGCCCAAGGAATGGAGCAGGTTGCC